>PVKC010032154.1:0-14333 GCA_004027635.1 Crocidura indochinensis | reverse complement strand
TCCTTGCTTCCCTTTTTTTTTGTTCACACCCGGCTGCTCTGAGGGCTTACTCCTGGCTCTATGCTCAGAAATCGCTCCTGGCAGGCTTGGGAGACCACATAGGATGTCAGGATTCAAACCACTGTCCTTCTGCATGCAAGGCAAACGTCTACCGGTTCCTCCTTCCTTTTTCTTTTATTTTTTTATTTTTGAGCCACACCTGGTGATGCTCAGGGGTTACTCCTGGCTTAGTGTTCAGAAAGTACTCCTAGCTTGGGGGACCATATGGGATGCTGGGGGATCAAACCATGGTCCGTCCTGGATCAGCCGCGTGCAAGGCAAACTTCCTAAAGCTGCGCTATTGTTCCAGCCCCTGAATTGTTTTTTTTTCCCTAAAGGATTTTCACGGGCAAGTAATGAATCATTTCTGCTAAACAGTATGGTGCACTTATGTCAAGTATTTATATGAATTATAATGAATCGCAACAGACGGTAAAATTTAGTGATAAGGAATAATTATCCCTTTTTATGAGGACATGTTATAAACAAAGCTTTGTACTTGATTAATCACCCAGTGACTAGCTTGAATTTGAAATGAGATGTCTTTTTCTATCCATTGTCTTCACACTTTGCTTGTATATTTTAAGTAACCCCCTGCACACACATGTTAGCTAGACGTGTTCAGAGTTTGTGATGGTCTAGTCCCAGGAACTGAGTAACAAGAAAGAAATATTTGAATCATAGTAGCCTAACAGGCATTATCAAATAAAGGTTAATCCATATGAAGTAAAAACCATGGAAGCACCCATGTAATTATAACAATTTAGAATTCAAGGATCCCAATTTTGAATCACGTTCCAACCACATAAAATCATGTGAGTTTCAGCAAACTAGTATTCGGGTCTGTTTCATTATCCATAAAATGAATACAGAGATAACATCTATTTCATAGGGCTATTGTAAGAATTCACCAAATATTTGTGTACATTGTCTAACAGCTTAATAAAACTAGCTCTTATGTTTCGTAATGATAACAGTGTCCAAACTTCTCACAGTCTGAGCGTTGTTATTATTTAAAAAGCAAGAGCAAAGAGTGAAATCATTAGAGCTTTACTAAGATTTGCATCGTTTGGAGTAATTTTTTGTTTAGTGAACCAATGAATTGAAAACAAAATCTGAAAAAAAAAAGCAAAATCTGAATAAATCTATTTAAAAGCCATTACTTTATTCAGCAAATGATCTCTGAATATCGGGTATATACCAGATGTACTTACTTGACAATGGAAAATATGAATATTAATTAAATCAACTTACACATAAATTTAAAGCTATTTCTACTAAATTTCTCTTAAGAAGGTCTAAGTTGGGGGCCGGGCGGTGGTGCTGGAGGTAAGGTGCCTGCCTTGCCTGCGCTAGCCTTGGACGGAGCGCGGTTCGATCCCCCAGCTCCCATATGGTCCCTCAAGCCAGGAGCGACTTCTGAGTGCATAGCCAGGAGTAACCCCTGAGCGTCACTGGGTGTGACCCAACCCCCCCCCCCAAAAGGTCTAAGTCTATTTGAA
Organism: Crocidura indochinensis; assembly: GCA_004027635.1. Classification (NCBI taxonomy): domain Eukaryota; kingdom Metazoa; phylum Chordata; class Mammalia; order Eulipotyphla; family Soricidae; genus Crocidura; species Crocidura indochinensis. Next base: position 12,792 of record PVKC010032154.1, on the reverse strand, counting down.
TGAATGGAGTAATGCATATCATCACCTGCCTCTTATGAATTTTGAACTGTTGACAGATGGAAATGACTCCACGAATTCAAAGCAGAATACACGGCAATTCTAATAATAACAGACTTCAATCATCTAGGAGGGCAAAGTTTACTTTTAGGGAGTCTTACTATAGAGGTAAGCATGTGACCAGAAACAAAAATTTCTTCTTTTTTCCCCTCAGGGTAATCTTACTATGGTACCTAGATATACTTCTTGATCTTATTTCTAGTAACTGAGAGAATTAAATATATGCCTCCCATTTTTTTTGTTGAACAAAATTTAGAGAGATGTGATGAGAGAGAGAAAGAAGAGGACAGAGAGAAAAGAGGAAGAAGAGGAGAGCTTGAGGAAGAAGAGGGAGAGACAGAGAGAGGGAGAGAGGGAGAGAGAGAAAGAGAGAGAACATGAATTTTAGGAAGAGGTTATATGCAGTTCATCCAAATAGTCTTGGCCTGGAGTTAATCCAGGCCTTGTCACTAGAAAAATCTTGCACTGTTGATGCCCCTTTTATGTTCTTCTGTGGTGTATCATTTTCTGAAGGCCCCATCTAGCTCTTCTAGAGAGACTTAGATGAGGTGACTACTAGTCCAATTGTCAATTATAGAAGATTCTGCTGTTGTAAATTTGCTTTGACATACAAGTACATCTAAATCTTGAGCAGCTCAAAGCAAAAATTAGCCTGCAATAAGTAGCATGCATTTTCTTTAAAGTACTTTACTTAAGGCAGGCACATTTATTTCCTCCAGGGGAAGTTCATTGTTTAGTACTTGAGTTACAAGTTTTCATGGTAATTAAAAGACCAATTATATGGTATCATGCATCATCATTACCACAGAAATTTAATGAATATCCATAGGGTATATTTAAATGTGCAAGGTTCATGATGAAGTTTGAATTTCTAGAGAGGTGTGAGAACTGGATTAAGGACTACAGTGTTCTTATCCAAATGTTTTCTTTTTTTTTTATTTTGAAGAGTCTGTTGATTATGAGTTAATGATTTTCTTTGCATGTTGCTCTAGGAAATAGTTGAAACATGCATCAAAATAAACTGTAAATAAGCATTTTGATGACTACATGAATTACCTGAATAAGCTGAGATGATAGTAAATTACTGTTTACTGAGATTTTTTATGTGTCGTCACCTTTTTTAAATGTTATATATATTATATCTGATAGCCATAAAATACTTTTAAATAGATATCCCAATAGACTTTATTTTATGGGTGAGATTAAAGAATAGAATATTTAAGTATCTTACTAAGTCAGTAAGTGATGACAATGGACTTTGTTTTTAATTTTATTTTAGGCACTGCAATTTATAATTTGATAATGGCAGGGTTTTACCAGACTGTCAGCTTCCCTCCCTTTCCCAGTGTCCCCCATTACTGTTATTTCCTTCCACTTACCCTATAGTGATAAACCTTCTGTTTACACCAGTTCTCTGTTTCTATTGCCTTTGAGTATTTGTTGTTGCTTTATTATATAACTTTATAACCCACATAGAAGGGAGATACTATGTGTCTGTCTCTGTTCTTAAGACTAACCTTACTCAGCATCATATTTTCCAGTTCCACCCATGTACATACAAACATCATGTTTTTATCTTTTCTTATGGCTGAGTACTATTACATACAATTCATTTTAAGCTAGAACAACGTGACCACTCATGGTGCTCTCATATGTAGTAATGAGAGTGAAGGGAAGAGGAGAAAGAGCAGCTGTAAGACCATCTTAGCCTATCCAGAGCCTGGAAATCTCTGATCTCTACTTGATTTGGGATCTTCAGTTTACATATTTTACTTAAAAGAGTATGTAAGTTTCTGTGTATTGTCTGGTTACTCTTCTATGGTTTACAGGAAGAGAAAAGCATTATTTTTACAACCTTATTCATAAATGATATTGCACAGTGAACTTTCAAAATTATTGGCAATGGTTCAGGTCAATGGGTTCATCTTGACTTTTCCTAAACCATATGTAGTTACATATATAGCTATGAGATAGCTCTACTTATCAAATTTTATACTGATCACAGTTATGATTTCTATCACTGGGTGAATACAGGCTGATAAGGAAAAGAGAAATTCCTGAACAATCCCTTGGAGACTTCCAGAAAGGTTTACTACAAAGATTCACCTTCAGCAAAGCAGGACTACTGTAAACCAAATAGAGAAGATGAGTAGAAGCCCACTCAGTTTAATGGACAAAACCAATAACATGAAAGGATCGTACATCACCAACCAGGCTATGTAAATTATAAGTAGTGACATAATGTGAAGATGTTTAATAATGAGGGTGTGTAATGAGCTCAAAGACACCATGGCAGTGACAGTCAACAAAACATGAGAACGTATAAGTACTGAAATGAGAAAACTGCAATCAAAAATGACAGTAATGAAGAGCATGGTAGGTAATATAAAAACAATAGACAATCTGAGCAACAGAATAACAGCAGCCAACAGAAGATTGGGATGCTCCAAATGACAGAGGAAATCTCTGAAAAATGTTAGATTGAAAATTTTCAAAAAAGAAATTAATAGCACACCACAGAACTATAGGATGAGTTCAAGAGAAACAATGAAATAATTATTGGAGTCTCTGAAGAACATGGAGGAAAATTTAATTAATAACCAATAGCTTAGGAAAACATAAATGTTAATTTTTTTGAGTTGAGGAATCCAGGCACCCAGATCAAGAAACTTAAATGGTTCCGGTAAAAGTAGACTCATAGGGGTCCGGGAGACAGCATGGAGGTAAGGCGTTTGCCTTTCATACAAAAGGTCATCGGTTCGAATCCCGGTGCCCCATATGGTACCCCGTGCCTGCCAGGAGCAATTTCTGAGCATGGAGTCAAGAGTAACCCCTAAGCACTGCCGGGTGTGACCCAAAAACCAAAAAAAAAAAAAGTAGAAACACATTGTCAGAAAGACAAAAGTCAAAGACAGAGACAAAATGACAAAAGTCAAAGACAGAGACAGAATGACAAAAGTCAAAGATCCGACAGAACAGTAAAAGCAGCAAGATAACAAGAAATCTATATTCAAGGAAAAGTTCATATGATTCACAGAAGATCTATCAAATGAGATGTTCTGAGTTAGAGAAAAATGAAGGGCTATAGAACAAAAATTCAATGAAAAGAATATATCATCATATGTCCAGGTAGATTATCATTTAATATATTGAATTGAGGGAGCTTCACAGATAGGAAACAGTTCTAGCCCCATTTGAGATACCCCTTTTCTTTTCTTTTGACCTTACAAACCCTCAATCACTTAGAGCTTTTTAGCACAATACAAGTATTTATATTACTTACCACTTTTTATATATTTGGAGGTCCTGATTCTACTTGGAGTTACTAAACATGGATTCTAATTCCTTAAGGGTCTGGATATTTTCATTTTGTCCTCATCTCCCTCAGACTCCTTTTAATGAGGTTAGAATTCTATAGAATCACCAACAAAACCTTCTATCTTTAATCTCATCTGTGAACTTTCTCTTCTTCTGTTTGCTGTATCAGTCAATTGCCTTTTCTCTGCTCAATCTCAACTAATAATTTTATATGAACATAATGACTAATAAGTCATAATGACTAGTAAGTTAACTGACATGAGATCAATTTTTGATTCGTCTCTAATATGACTAATTGCATTTGACACTTATTTATTCTTAAAAACATTTTGCTTTCATTACCTCTACCTTGACTGTGCTTTTTTTGCCCTCCTGTTTTACTGCCTACACTTTATTTTTTAATTAAGTCACCATGATTTACAGCGTTACTCATAGTCGAGTTTTAGACACAATGTTCCCATGCTGGTCCCTCCTACATGTCCAACTTCCTTCCACTAATGTCTCCCGATTCTTTCTCTACCCCCAGAATGTCATCATGACAGGCAAAATTTTAAGTTTGGTTGTTGTAGTATAAATCTAAATCTTGTCAGTGTTGTTGAATTTGTGACTTGGCTATATGGTCATACCACTCCTCAATACCACCAGTTTGCTTGAGGCCCTTGATCACTTATCTCCATTACTTCCCATATGACTCTTCTTACTATCCCTTTAATATCTTTTCTTCTCTAATCTTCTCCTCCCTATTCTCTGGGATTAAGAATGATCATGGCATGCCTTTATTTATATCAATATATAAAGATTTATATATTTTACTCCATTCCTCATACTCACTGCCAACGACAAACCCAGTTCTATAGTCAGACTTTCAGAGTCTGTTATCATTGATATTATTGTCTATTTCCTTGCTCTGTCTCTCTGTGGGGGACAAATCCAACATTTTTGAGGAATTTGTAGTTTGATATGATGGCAGGATTGAATCAGGGTTTGTCACATGCAAGACAAACACTTTAACTCTTGTACTATCTCTCCATCCAACTATTTCTTTATATTTCAGATAGGAGAAATATCATTTGATATTTGTTCTTCCATTAGTCCATCTATTTTGTTCTTCCATTAGTCCATTTCTAATTCCATCCATTTAACAATAAATAACATGATCTCATCGTTTATTACACCTGAGTAGAATCCATTGTGTCTATATTTCACATTTTTCCCCTTTTACCTGTTCTTGGGAACCTGTTTCCAGATCTTGGTTTTTATGTTATTCTAAATTATAAAAGTCCATGTTAGTCTTTAAGCTCTCAAAGAATTTCCAGAGCACTCTTTCTTTTTTTTTTTTTTTTTGGTTTTTTTTTTTGGGGGGGGGTCACACCCGGCAGCACTCAGGGGTTACTCCTGGCTCCATGCTCAGAAATTGCTCCTGGCAAGCACGGGGGACCATATGGGGCACCGGGATTCGAACCGATGACCTTTTGCATGAAAGGCAAATGCCTTACCTCCATGCTATCTCCCGGGCCCCTAAGAGCACTCTTAATTAATTATTAACCATGACTGTCTGTTTGTATAGATAACTCAACTTTGGTGAAATGATATTCTTTTTTTTTGTTTTGTTTTTTCTTTTGTTGTGGTTTTTGGGTCACACCCAGTGACGCTCAGGGGTTACTCCTGGCTATGCGCTCAGAAGTCACTCCTAGCTTGGGGGAGCATATGGGAAACCGGGGGAATCGAACTGTGGTCCATCCTAGGCTAGCACAGGCAAGTCAGGCACCTTACCTCCAGCGCCACTGCCCGGCCCCGAAACGATATTCTTAAAACTGTAATTGAATCTATTTCCTTCCCTTTTTAATTAGTACTGGATGATCTCTGCAGAACACTGTACTTAGAATGAAATCCAACAGCAGTATTAGAAGTGGATACATAGATTTACACACTTTTCATGGCAAAAAAATGGAAAGAAGACAGGAAGTGACAGGAATGTACAGGAAATGGCAGTTTGGTAGATTTTTATTAAATTTGTAGTCTTGATCAAGTATAAAACTTGGTAATGGTTCATTTTTTCCCATTTAAAAATAGAGGAAATGAGCCATAGTACAGCAGATAGGACACTTCCTTGAATGCACTTGACTGGGATTTGATCCCCAGCATCCTATATGGTACTCTAAACATTATCAGAAACAATTTCTGAGTGCAGAGCTAGGGTAACTAACCTCTGAGCACTGCCAGGTATGACACTGTCTACACCCCCTAAATTAATAAATAGATAAAAAGTGTTCTTAGTGGAATTCTGCCTGTATGCCATGTCTAGAGGCAGAAATGAACATAGTGATTTTATTTATAGATCACATGCAATTTTTTTATTTTTTGATATATGTTAGAATTGGATTTACACACAAACAATCATCATTACATTAAAATCTATATGGGGAAGGGAAAACTGGCAAAGACTAGTATCTAATGGTATCTTGATGCCATTAAGTTTAAATGAACAATGTACATTTCTATTTTATAATCTCTACTATTTTTCAACTTTATATTTATTGAAAAACATGTTCTTGTATTTATAATTTTCAAAATGAACTTGTATTTCACCTAGAAAAGAAGATCAAATAAGTAGGAAGTCCTCTGTTGTTAAGAAACTGTTGTTTCTTCAGCAACTTTTCTTTAGTAATACTGGTCATCTTCAACATTTAAAATATTATTTAGGGGCCCGGGAGATAGCATGTAGGTAAGGCGTTTGCCTTTCATGCAAAAGGTCATCGGTTCGAATTCTGGTGCCCCATATGGTCCCCCGTGCCTGCCAGGAGCAATTTCTGAGCATGGAGCCAGGAGTAACCCCTGAGCACTGCCGGGTGTGACCCAAAAAATAAAAAAAAAAAATATTATTTAACATAAAATATATACCAGGATTAACCTATAGGACAAAATTTTTTGGACTACGTTGTTTGCATATTCATTTTTGTAATATGTAACAGAAGTGAACCAATAAATAGAAGTACTTAATATTTTTAATATATGAATATTATTGATTTTACTTATCTCTTTTTTCTTTGGTCAGGTCATAACACAGTGTGTAAATACAGTTAAACAGAAGAGAAAACAAAATATAACTCTCCAACAGTATCTTGTGCTCCAATTTAAAGTAGAAATTGTATGTGTATACGTATTCTGCTCTCCTTTATTTGAAAAAGTTTTAGTTACTTCTATAAGTAATTACTTTGGAGTTACATAAACTTTTAATCTCTCAAAAGTTATTTTGAGAGCTCTCAGTTGATTATGATAATATTCCCCACTGTAAAATCAGAAATGATTATAATTTCCTATATTGAATAGAAATGTTTAAGTTCAGAAAGCTTGAGAATCTCTGAGTACTCATATATAATATATATACACAAAATTACTATAATTGCTTTTAGTTGATACTGATTTGATAAAAATTGGGTTTGACATTTAGTAATTAAGTCCTTTGCCTTGATTCTGTAAAAGCACTGAGGGGTTTGGCCTTTAAATATTAAAATTAATTTAAAAATATATAATTGAAGATATATTTTTATATTAATAAAATAACATTTAATTAACTCATGTTCATTTTCTATTGTATGACAAACTCAACCATGAACAGCTTTGTTTCTATGTATCTCACAGTAATCCAATAAAAATTAATTTTCTAATTGATAAAAAATACATAGTGCTTTAGTTATAGTCTGTCCCAGAGAAAGTATGCTTGCTTCTCTAAATATGCATTGCTTTACAAGAAAAGAATTGCTTGCTCCTCTTTTTTTCTGCAAACATGGAAAAATGTAATGCATCTACAACTCTAAATCATGTACTATAGCAGCTATAACTGAACAGAATTTGATTGCAGACCTGACTACGCTTTCCTTGGTTTTGTCAAGATGAAATAATCTTGATAGAATATACTCAGGATTTTTTGAACAGTCCATGAAATGTGACAGGGATGTTAATCTCCACCTCAGCTCTGGCAATTTCACTCAAGTCCTTGGCATTCAGAATCAGGAGATAAGCAGGCTTTTGTCCTGCTCCGGGGGTCACCACCACACTCAGAATCACACCTGTTAATCAGAAGGAAGAGAGAGAATGCTCAATAAGATAAAGCTAGGAACCATTGAACTAAAATAGGATGTATTATATTGTTAAGTCCCAAAATCATAGGACTTTTTTCATATTGTTCTGACACTACTACTACTTCACTAGCCCAAAAGTCTTTTAAGCTTTTCCTGTTCCCTGGACTCTAAGTTATAGGAATGGGAAGTTTATATGTCTTGCCCTTTATCAGCCCAATGGTTGATCACAAACAGTCTGGGCCAGAGTGCTAGAACAGCGGCAAGGTGTTGCCTTGCACGCAGCTGACCCAGAACAGACCTGGGTTCAATCCCCGGCGTCCCACATGGACCCCTGAGCCAGGAGCGATTTCTGAGTGCATAGCCAGGAGTAAACCCTGAGTGTCATCGGGTGTGGCCCCCAAACAAACAAACAAAAAAACAAATAAAAAAGTATAACAGTCTAATAAAAAATTGTACTAAAAAACTTTGGAAAGTAATAGCTATATTATTAGTTTACTTTCTTTAAATAAAATGAAAACAAACCTTGTGAAGTTTTGACTGGATATAAAATATCTCTACAATTATTTATTTACTTATTTCTCGATTATTTTCCATATTGAAACCCAGAGGTTATAATCTAATTTAGTAGTTGAGAAAAACTGATCCTTTGTAGACAAGTGTGTGATAGGCTGTAACTTTGGTTTCCTTTTTAGTCACAGCTGAGAGTAAAATTTTAGAAATATTACCCTAGAAATCTCCATTTATTACAAATAGATCTAATAGATCAAGAAAGTAAAAATTGGGGCCGGAGAGATAGCATGGAGGTAAGGTGTTTGCTGTGCATGTGGCAGGACGGTGGTTCCAATACAGGTATCCCATATGGTCCCCTGTGCCTTCCAGGGGCGATTTCTGAGTGTAGAGCCAGGAGTAACCCCTGAGCATATCCAGATGTGATCCAAAAACCAAACAAACAAAAAAGAGAGAAAGTAAAAACTCTAGAAAAGTGAAAATCCTAAATTTCTGTTGTTGTTTATTATTTATTTTATCTCTCTCATCCCTGGCATGTCAGGAGTAATTTCTGAGCACAGAGCCAGGAATAACCCCGAAAAGCTACAGGGTGGGTGTGGTCCAACCCCCCCCCCCAAAAAAAAAAGAACGCTTTAGCAATTTCCCCAAATGTCATCCAAAAGATCTTACCTAACACAATATGAAACTTATTTGCAAAAAGGTTTAAATTCTTTAGTGTTATCTTTTTTGGTAGTGTCAAAGATTATTTCTGAACATTTCTGTAACTCTTAATAAATTAATATGTATAGAACACTGGTTTAAAAAAAGTGTGGCACACACAGTCTGGGTGGCAGACATAGTCACTGCTTTTATTACTCGCATATGTCTATTACCATCATCTTCTTCCAACGCATCTGGGTGAGAAACAAAGATGGGTTCTGATGGATAGGAGTCAAGTTCTTGCCAGACCCAAGTTTCTTTAGTTTTGACATTCAGCTTGCAGAGCTGATTGTAAGAAAGAAAAAAATATTACCAATACTCGTTACGGGACTAGTCATATGTCTCAACATTATGTTCTAATATTTAGAAATTAGATTCTGTACCCTGTCAGGAACAAAGTGATTCAAGCCAAGTCCGTATGCGTATGTATAAGGTTTTCCACCATAAGTTCGGTAATTGATTTGAGGAAATTCAAAGGCTATGAGAATAGTACAAAATTAAGTCAAAGCTGAGGAAAATTCATGGCATTTCTTGGAAGGAGACATGTTGTACACTCTCATGCGAGGTTTTTTCAACAAGTCAGCTCACCTTGACGAGGCCCAGAGAAGAGAACTTCAGGTTCCAACCAGATGGTTCCATCACTGCACAGAATTGCGGTGGCAGTTGTGTTGGGGAGTGTCACTAAATTCTTGCCTGTATCAGCCTATAAAAGAGGAAGACAGAAACCTAAGTGGGCAGAGAGAAAACTTAAGAAACCATTCATGAAATTCACCACAAAGAGTTATGAACACAGTTAGAGAAATAAACTACGTTGAGAACTATCATAGCAATGTGAATGAATGAGGAAAGTAGAAAACCTGTCTAGAGTACAGGCTGGGGTAGGGATATTTGGGACATTGGTGATGAGAATGTTGCACTGGTGTGAAGAGTGTGTTCTTTACATGACTGAAACCCAACCACAATCATGTTTGTAATGAAAATGTTTCAATAAAGATATTAATCAAAAAAGAATAAAAGAAAATACCCATTTATGTGCTAAGAGCAATTTTATTTTTAAAGTATGCCTTTATATTTGGTATTAATAAAACATGTTTAGAAACTAAAAAAAACCCATTAATGCAACTTCCCCCAAGTGTTGTTTCTTGAAGTCTTTATTTGTTTAGTTAATATGAAGAAGTACACACACACACACACACACACACACACACACACACACACACTAAAAATTGTACAAGGTGATCCAGAAAACTCTTCAGAGGAAATGGTCTATGCTATTCTTTGGTGGGGATCATAGGAAAGTCACACACACACATACAAGCTTTCACTGTTCTCCATCTGCAAAATAAATATACCTCCAGTCACATAGTCACATGTAGTGGTGAGTGAGGAAGGGTCTCTGGAAAAATATTGTTTTTTTTACATGACAATAATATTGTATCAACCCTGTGGGGATTAATATTCATTTCTTTAATACTTAAGATATATATATCGATTTTTTTAGAAAAAAATCACAAGTGATATTTTGAAAAAGATGAGAAAAAACTATTCGGTCTAGATATTTATCTAAGATCTTTTGTTATCCACCCTTCTATTCCTACCCCCAAGACATATAATTTGTCAGATTTGGGGAAGTAGAGTAATGAATAAAATAAGCTCTTTCTAAAAATATGTTCATTTATTTATCATTTTATCAATTATTGAGTGCATCTTTTGGATTAGACTTCATGTCATTCATTAGGATATTTCAAAGAATCAAGTTTCTATCCCCAGGGAGCATACATTTTAGTCTGGGGCCATAAACACTATATATCATAATTAGGAAGAAAGAAAGGAGGGGCCAAGGGGATCCTGACAGATAAGGAATGGATTGAGAAAGAGACAGGAAATTTAAAGAGGAGTCTGAGATGTTCCCAAAGTTCTGTTTGAACAATAAAAAGGTTGTCATCATCACAACAGAGATGAGAACACTGTCAATAGAGTAATTTTGTGGGCATGGAAGATAAAAATTTAAGTTTTTTTTCATACTGAGACATGTCTATTACATATCCAATTAAAGACATGAAGTTGGCCACAGCATATAAATTGAGTTGAAAAAACAATTGAAAACTTTAACAAATGTCAACTGTTTCAAAAATAGTGCAAGATGGGGCCGGTGAGGTGGCGCTAGAGGTAAGGTGTCTGCCTTGCAAGCGCTAGCCAAGGAAGGACCGTGGTTCAATCCCCCAGTGTCCCATATGGTCCCCCAAGCCAGGGGCAATTTCTGAGCGCTTAGCCAGGAGTAACCCCTGAGCACCAAACGGGTGTGGCCCGAAAAACCAAAACAAAAAATAGTGCAAGATATCTTTACAAATTGAGTATACAAATTAATGATAGAATTAAAGATTAAGTTTGAAACTCTCTAGCATTAAGAGGTTTACAAGAAGACCTCTTAAGGTGTGCTAGGGGAAAACAAGAGGAATCAAGACATTTTTTAAGACCTGGAGTGATAATGCAGTGAATAATGCACTTGCTTTGTATACAGCCAACCAGGTTTTAATATCCAGTATTCTATATAGTACCCCAAGCACTGTCAAGAGTGATTCCTGAATGCAAAGCCATGAGTAAATCCTAAGCATGGGTGTGACACCAAAATAAACAAAAAGGACCTTATTTTTAGAGGGGAAATAATAGCATGGTATGTCATCAAAGGAGAAGGAAAGATAGTAATGAAATATGAAAGGTTGAGAATTGTTAAAGTGCTATCCTTGAGTAGGTAGTGGAAGAGGGGAGAGGGATCAGTTTTGGGTGGGCTAAGAGATAATTCAATCTGAGGACAGATGCTGGTGGGTGAGTGAATGTGGTGGCAGGTGTCTCTGTTCTTTCCTGATTTCTTTCATTTGTTTTATTGAGTTGGGTAGCAGAGAATAAGTATGGAACTGGGAGGTGTTAAGAGTTTTAAATGTTAAAGTAGGAAAATGGGAAAGTAAATGAATTGGGACTGTAGCTGTAAAAGGTATGGTATTTAAAATGAGCCAATTAACACAATTGTGTCTTTTTAGCACTTAATTTAAGCTTCTGAAGGTACAAACAGTGAGTAGGTGTAGAGCTGGATTTAACTAGGCATGGTGGTTTGGAACTGTGAGATCTATTTTTAAAAAGGAGGCAAGAAAAATGAGGCACTATATAAGATAGATGATTATAATTATTGACCATGGAATTTTATTTGAGGAAGAAAGGTAAATCTGAAAGGAATGGGGATAGTAAGAAGTTAGGTTCAGGGGCCCGGGAGATAGCATGGAGGTAAGGCGTTTGCCTTTCATGCAAAAGGTCATCGGTTCGAATCCCGGTGCCCCATATGGTCCTCCATGTCTGCCAGGAGCGGTTTCTGAGCATGGAGCCAGGAGTAACCCCTGAGCACTGCCGGGTGTGACCCAAAAACCACAAAAAAAAAAAAAAAGAAGTTAAGTTCAGTGAATTGGAGGGCCATGGGGTAATCATAAAAGGGCAAATGATCGTCAAAGGTAGTTGAGTTTGAAATGCATGTAACTCAGAATATGAAAGCACAGATTATGGAACTCAGATTATAGGAAATGGCAGGAAGAAGATGCTGCCACAGCTGCTTTCTCCCACCTCCCTTCACCATGAACTATTGCCTGCAATTTGTTTTTGGTATATGGGAGACCCGCAACTCTATGACATTTCCTGATCAGTGACTGTTATAAGCCTTTTTTTCAGACTCCACAAGACTATGTTGCCAGCTAAAATTGTGATCTGAAATTTATTCCCTCCTCAGACTATTTCAAAAGACATAAAGAGTGATAGAATTAGAGTATTGGAGTGATGGGCATTGACAAAAATAGATCAGCAATGTCTATGTGCCCATATCATTTGGTGGACAATTAACTGAAATTAAACTGAAAGTTGGGAGTCATGAAAGGAGATGGAAGAAATAATTTTTTGTAAGTAGCAAAACTCCCTGATCAAATGTTTAAGAGCTGTGGAAGAGAAACCACCACATCTGGAAATTTTATAAGACAAACCAATGTGTTAAAGGGAGATACAGGTTGGTTAAAAAGAGGTAACCTAAAATGAGAATAAGGAGAATTTCTGTTCTTGGAACATGAGGTATTATTGGAGGTGAGAAAAAAAA
>PVKC010032153.1:0-14338 GCA_004027635.1 Crocidura indochinensis | reverse complement strand
TTCTTCTTCTTCTTCTTCTTCTTCTTCTTCTTCTTCTTCTTCGTCTGATAACCAAACTGTTCATGTGTAGGGGAAGCTTTCAGAAAGTCAAACAAATCTAGAAGAAATAAAACTACCACTTGGGTGCATACAGATTGGGAGATGGTTTTATGTGTCTAAGACATACTCAAGTTGTGACCAGCCAGTCTGATGCACTCAAAGAAAAACTGAAAATACCATACCTAAATTAGTTGGTGTGCAAAGCAAGCACTAATTATTGTTTTTTTTTTTGTTTTGTTTTGTTCTGTTTTAAGTCAAACTAAAGACAAGCAATAAACCAAGATGATCCAAAAGTAATTTAAAAGTTAGCTAAGTAACCTCAGCACTACTTTAATCAAAGACCAGAAAATTTCAGAAATTCAACATTGTATAATTAAAATGAAGAGCACTTAGTGAAAATAAAAATCATGCAAAGAATTAGAAAAATCTGACTCATAACTGAAGATAACCAAAAAGAATAACACCAATAACATACAAACTCTGTGAATATATAAAAGAATCCAAACCTTATATTTAGAAGATAATATGTTTTTTATTTTGGTGTTATTTTATTTTATTTTGGTATCGGGGCAACACCTGGCTGTGCTCAGGGCTCTTGGCTCTGTACTCAAGAATTATTCCTGGGGTCAGAGGACTGCACGGTTTGCAGGGGATCAAATCTAGCATGCAAGGCAAGCTCCCTACCCACTGTTCTCTGACTCTGGCCCCTCAGAGGAGAATATTAACAAGATCCCAAAGCCAAACAAGACTACTATGAAACAATTATAGACTAATGTTCATCATGAAAATCATAAAAATATTAAAAAAAAAGTAGTACATTACATGCACTAAAATATTAGCAAATATATAAATATATATATATATTTATATATATATTTTATATATATATATAAATATATATATATAAATATATTTATATATATATTTTATATAAATATATATATATTAGCACTATATAAAAGTGACAAGAAAGAAAAATAGAAATTATGTATAAATAATAACATTAGTCACAAATCCCAAAAAATGATTTGAAAAATGTCACTTAAATGACTTTTAAGAAAGAATGCACCAAGAAAGTACAGTATGCCAAAATTGGAAAAATGAAAATTCAAATATTGAATCAAAAAGAAATAATTGTTTAAAAATGCAATAAGACTCATGGGGTATTTGATGATGAATTTAAACAAGTTACTGATAATATAATGAAACCTATGAAAAAGACTATCAACAAAATTCTAAATGAAGGGAGAGATATACCATATTTATTGTCTAGAAGAGTCAATCATATTAAGACATTTTTTCTAAATGGGTTTTATTGATTCAATGTCATTTTAACAAAAATTCCAACAAAAGTTCAAGTGAAATCAACAAGCTGATCTTTAATTAAAATTCAAAAGAATTAAGAATGATCTACAGTTTGGAGTGGTAGTACAAACAGCAGGTTTGATCCCTGGCATCCCATATAGTCTCCTGAGAACCATCAAGAGTTATTCCTGAATGTAGAGCCAGGAGTAACCTCTGAAAATCACCGGCGGTGGCCAAAAAGAAAAAAACAAAACAAAACCGAACAACCAACATACAGACACCAAAGGGGGATCTAAACAATTTTAAAAAGCATAGCAAAGTTGAGGAACTCCATATTTACAATAAAAGTAGAGTGATGAGATGAAGGCAGCAAAAATGGTAAAAAGACAGTGATCGTGAAACAAAGAAACCTCATATGTAGTCACTGATTTTAGCTAAAGAAACCAAATGCATTTAACTGTGATTAGATGGCTTTATCAGAAAAGGTGTTAGACTGATGCATAATCATTACAAAGCAATGAGCCCTGCTGAGTCTTTCATATGACGACACACAAAACTTTAAGGGGTTGGGGATAGAGCTCAAAGAGCTGGAATGCATTCTTCGCCTTTTCCTTTTTTGTATGTAAGAGTCCTGGGTTTTATACCTAATACTGCACATTTCTGGGAATACTAAGCATACTGCATGTGGATCCCCAAAATGATGACAAAAATGAGATTATAATGGTTAATAGACCTAAAGTCAAAAAACAGGATCAGTGGCACAGTAAAGCATTTGCTTGTATGTATTGAATCATATTATGAATTCTAGAACTAAATATGATCCCTAAGTCCTGCTGGGGGTCACTACTGAGCTTAAATATTTCCATGTCACTGACCCCTGAGCATCACTGGGTGTGGCCCCAAAACAAAACAAACAAAAAATGAAAATACAATTAAGATATTGGAAGAAAATATTTATAAAAGACACAAAAATAATTTTTGATATACTGATAATACTACTGTTTCACTTATTATAAATAAATGTTCTAAATACAACTTAATTTTTAATTTATAGGTCATACATGGAAGTATTCATGGCTAACTCCTGGTTCTCATATTCAAGATACAATCCTGGCCATGCATAGGGTTCCATATGAGGTGCTAGGGATATAATCAGGGTATCTGCATATACGGTAAGAACTTTGGCCTCTATACTACCTTGCTAGAATCTTAATTTTTGGGGGATTTTTGGGTCATACCCAGTGATGCTCAGGGGTTACTCCTGACTACGTGCTCAGAAATTTTTCCTGGCTTGGGGGACCATATGGGATGCTGGGGAATCTAACTGCAGTCTGTCCTAGGCTAGCACGGGCAAGGCAGATAGATGCCTTAGCTCTTGCGCCACTGCTCTAGTCCCATCTTTTTTTTAATATTTTAAATAAAGTCTATGTGAACAGAAATATCAACAAAGAAGAAACATAAAAAAATAGATGTATGAAAAGATATTCAACATGATTATTAGGAAAATTCAAATGATAACTATAATGACCTATTACTATTATATACTACAAGTGCTTTTTAAAAAAATGACTAAACCTTCAAAATAACCCAGAAAAAAATAGTATAGAAGACAGGGAACTTGCCTTACATGGGGCTGATCTGGGTTTTTTACTCTACTACCCGTATGGTTCCCTGAGTCCCACCAGGAATAAGTCCTCAGCAGAGCCAGGAACAAATACTGAACACAGCAGGCTACAGTCTAATCCTGCACTCCTGTTGTCCCTAATGATAAAAAAGTAGTTTTTAGAAATTCCTGACACAAAGCAACTGAAATCTTTATATATTTCTGCAAGAAAAGCAAACCAGAATAATGATTTGGGATGAAGATCAAAAAGCACTGGCAGTTTCCGATATAATTAAGCATAAACTGATCGAACAAATAAGTGTCCATTTCTCTGGTATTTATATAAGAGAAATAAAAACTCTTTAATAACAGTTGCATATAAATATTTATCGTGGCCTTATTCATAATTGCCCGAAACCAGAAAAACCCAATGAACCTTGACTAGCCTCAGCATAAACAAACTATGGTAAATTCAAATACTGGAATATTACTCAGTAATAAAAATCAATGAGGTTTTGACACTGTCAACACCATGAGTGAAACTGAACTGTTTTATGCTAAGTGAAATGAATCAGACTTCAAAGCTAAAAATTGGGGGCCCTGGAGATAGCATGGAGGTAAGGCATTTGCCTTTCATGCAAAAGGTCATCGGTTCGAATCTCGGTGCCCCATATGGTCCCCTGTGCCTGCCAGGAGCAATTTCTGAGCATGGAGCCAGGGACCCAAAAACCAAAACCAAAACCAAAAACAAAAACAAAACAAAAAACAAACCAAAGCTAAAAATTGTACAATTCTATTTATATTATATTAAAAAAAAAAGAAAACAAAACCACAAGAAAACAGACCTACATCATAGAGACTGGATTTATTAGTGGTGGTAGGGAACTAGTATTAGGAGAGGAAATGATTACAAAGGAGTTCAGAAATTTCTGAATTTAAGAATCAATTCTTATGTAATGACTGCGGAACAATTATGCTTCCCAAAGTATACTTCCAAATAACTGACTGAAAGAAAGATACAGGCACATTATGTCCCAGACTTTGAGATAAACAAAGAAACAAATAAGAAAACTCAAATACACAAAGGTCTATACCAAGAGAATAATAAAAAAATTAAAACCACACTCAAGTGAGGGAAGAGGCAGAATAAACTCTGGGCAATTTTATTCATTTCCTAAAGCACCAGGAGTGATGTAGGGGAAATATGAAGAAGAGAGCATAATCTCCTTGACATATAGATACTATATACATATATCATTTATAAAATACAGATACAATTTGTTCTAATACTTGAAACACTGCTTAGAGAAAAGCTGAAATAACTCATCATAGAAGCATCAGGGTGAGGTAACTGGAAGGCTCTGCCCCATTGGTGGCAACTTCAAATTATGCTCCTTTCTTATTCCTGTTATCTCCCAGAGCTCTCAAATCTCCATTCCCATCATTGTGATCAAGTTTTATAATGCCTTCAGGAAAAGAGAAGAGTAGAGAATGCTGCTCTGTAGTAGCTCTACATGGCAATTAATGGTCATTACAAACTAAGAATATTTCTCTATTTCCCCAACTCAGTAAATAGCAACTTCATCTGTCAAAATCCTGAGGAAGCAATCATCTAAAACTTCTCATTTATTTATTTTCTTCTCATACTCCACATTAAATCAATCAGAAAGACTGGTAAGTTGTCTCCAGAATATATTCATAATCTGACCACTTGTCACCAATATTACTGAAAGTGCTTAGTCTTACATCTTGAGACCACCATCACCCTTTCTCTAGGAATAATCAGGCAATTAGTTTTTAAATTAGCCTTTTATTGAGCTAAAAATTTGATATCATAAATCTTGAAGTTAAGACAGTAGTCCAAGGCAGTCAAAAATTTCTATTCACTTCATGCTTATTTGGGAATAGAAAATTACTTTGCAGTGAAATCAATATAACCATTTCAACAGTTTATATATTGATTTTCTTGTCTTCCTACAGATCACTCTTTGATTCTAAGGTTGTCCACTTGATATATCAGATAGTGTCAAGCTTTTGCTCAAATTCCTCTGAAGAAATTTCATACAAAGAATAAAAGCCTATGTCCTTATAATGGTATTTGAGATCATAGACAATCTCGTTATACCTTTTTACCTCATTTCCTGTTCCTGTCTGCTCACTTGTTTCTGCCTCACTTGCTTCTTTGTTATTCTTTGAGCAAGTCAGGCATAGTCCAAAACTCCATCTATGATTCATTAGCACAAAACCAGGAGTAAGTCTTGATTACCACCTGGCATACTCTGCCCAAACAAAACATTATAACAAACACTGAAGGAAAAGGAATGAAATTTTACTGCTTCTATGCCCTTCCTATAAAAAATTCTGCTCTATAAAGAACAAAAAATAGGTGGAGGTGAGTATATATATTCAAGTTAAGGTATTTTTGTTGTTGTTTTTTGGGGGTCACACCCAGCAGTGCTAAGGAGTTACTCCTGGATCTGTGTTCAGGAATCACACCTGGCAGGCTCGGGGAACAATACCGGATGCAGAGAATTGAGCCTGAATTGGCCGAGTGCAAGACTAAAGTCCTCCCTGCTGCACTATCAGTTCAGCCTTGGTATTTTGTTTAAGGTATAAAATGATATTATATACTTATGATATAACATACTTAGCTATTCCATTTAATAATGTAATACAGAGAGAAATGAATATTGCAGGAACAAATGACTCTAAGTACAGGGACAAATTCTTTGCCAATGACAGAAGGGAAAGAATCAAAGAGATTGTAAGATTTATTCCTGGGACTGCAAGAAAGATTTCTATAGTTTTAGTGAAATAAGCAGCAATAAGTACTAGGAAAAATGGAAAGTGTTGGTTGTTTAAGAAGAGAGGGAATAGAGCAGTGATCAGACAGAGCGCTCAGAACTCACTTTCTGTTGAAGAAAATGAGCCTAGTAAGTGTGGAAGTTCTCCTAACATTTGGAGCTGCTCACAAGCATGAGCAGAGTCCAATAACAAAGAAGGCTGAAGGGGCAGGTGTGGCTGAGAATAAACAGTAAAAGTTCATAAAAAAGAGAGAACAGAGAATGAACTGGGGGGAATTTGGTACATTGGTGGAAAAAAATCACTGAAAAAAGTGAGTAAACAGATTAGAAGTCAGGCTAAAGCTAGAGGTATGATCATAAAAGGAGTGAAGACAAATCAGAGAGTAGCAGGCTTGAGGTTCAAGTTTTTGAGGTAATATAACTACTAGGAGCACAAAGATTTATAGATGAGAAGAGAGTTGGTGACTGGAGGTAAGACAGCTGAGGAATTAACTAGAGAATATAGGCAGAATCGTTTTCATAAAAATAAACTTTATGAGCCACCTGGAGGTGAGAGGAAATTTCTAAAACTGTACCATCTAAATCAGTGTAACTAATTCAAATTGATACTAATTCCTGGAGTACGTCTAAATCTTGGCAAATTAAAGGGAAACTAATATCGAAGACAGGCACACGGAGCAGTGAGGGAGGAAGAGGGCACTCATCTAACTAGCCAGATCAGTCTAATCAACCCTGGTGATCAATGAATGACTGACAGAAGTCACAGCCAGATCACCTTCACATCCAGAAGGATTCTTAAGGTCCCCTAGAAGGCAAAATATCTATGTGAACTAATATCTAAAGAATATGGCAGGAAAGGTAGGCAGTAGTTGATAGGCTTTTGAGTTATTAACAAGAATACCGGAGTTTATGATGTGTTCCAGGAGAACTAAGGGAGCAGTGGCTGCTGTGGCTTTGGTGCCAGGAAGACACTTCAGCACTACCCAGGTGTACTGACAGAGCCTGACGCAGGGGAACCAGAGGGACAGAGCCCACTCTGGGCAACAGCAACAGTACACTCCTCCTAGTCAATAAATGCCAGCACATCACACAGAAAACACCACACTACAACTGTAATAATGGGGAACAATGCAGTTTTACACCATGCTTAGAGAATGAAGATAGTTGCTCTGATAACATGAAAAGTACTACCTACCTATTTATCCTCTCAGATAAGAACTTTAGGGAAGAATTATGAAGGATATTCATGGAACTAAAATAAAGCAAGGAAGAAACTAAACATGCCATGTACACACACACACAAAATCAAGAGGATATGAGAGTAGAAATGTGAAAACTTCAAACTGAAATAACAAGACTGGAAAACTTGGTAGGCAAAATGAAAACCTCATTGAGAAACCTCTTCAACAGAAGGCCAGACAAAATCAGACTGTCTGAAGACAGAATCAGTGAGCTCGAAGATGAGATGCATACATATAACAGAACGACATTCCATAAACAGAAGAGATTCGAAAAGAGCCATAAAACAAACGATTAGGCAATGGTTAAAGTTTTCAAAGAATGTGAACAGATGAAAATAAAAGTCTTTGATAAACTCAAAAGAAACAACATAAGTATGATTGGAGTCCCAGAGACCCAGGAAAAAACTCCCTAGTGTCAACAGTCAAGGACATCATTGCAGAGAAACTCCCAGAGCTAGAGTGCAGGCAATCAACTTCTGCATGCCAAAAAGTAACAGCCAAAAGAGATCCAAAAAAAAAAAAAGCACCCCAAGATCCATGTGTGAGAGATGGATTTTAAATGTTAAAGAATCTAAGTGATGATTTTAAAGAACAAAGGATAAAGAGTCAAGGTGTCAGTTGGATGAAAGAGACAAACACTCATCCTTATTGAAGGTCTTATTTAAGTGCAATGAGCTTCTAGGAAGAGTTCTGTCAACTACAACAAGAGTCCAAATATGCATAGTGACAAAGTTAGTCTCACATCAACTTTTTCTTGTTTTCTATGCCTATATAACTTTACTGCTAAATATCTTAATGTTTATAGATATAGATCAGGCTCACTTTTGCTGTTTCAACAGCAAATAGCTTCTAGTTTTCAAAGCTTCTACTTTATCAGAAATGTTTTTAATAATATATATCCATAAACAGATTCATCAACACAACTAATTCCCTTAAAGCCAAAGTGGTATTATTTCCTTTTTACATTTAAGGAAGCCATGGTTCAGTAAAGTAATATATTTGCCAAAGACAGTGGGTAAATATAAAGACAAACTTAAAACTCTCCAGGCTTAGTTCCAAAATATGAACAAAATATAGATAAATATAAACAAAATCTTTAACACCGCATCCCCAAATGGGGCAAAAAGATGAATACTTTCTCTAAAATTATGTTAATTTCCTAAAATTCTGTTCTGTGAGCTTAGTCTCAAAGTATAAGCAAAAAATTTAATACTCCATCCACAAATGGGGTGAGGAGATGAACAAAAACTTTTATTAAGAAGACATATGGATGACCAATAGGCATATAAAAAGTGTTGTTCATCACCACTCATGATAAAGAAAATGAAAATCAAAACACTGAGTTATTATTGCATGCTAGGGAGAATGACACATACCAAAATATCTGGAATAGAATTCACATATGACCAAGTGATACTACTTTTTGGCATCTATTCCCAAAACACAAAAGCATTAATTTAAAATTATACATATACCCATATTCATCGCAGCACATAAAACAACAGTCACAATATGGAAACAACCCAAATGTACTATAGATAAATGAAATCAAGGAGTTGTGGTCACACACAAAAAAAAGAAGTTGTGGTGTTTATATATGCGTATATATGTGTGTGTGTGTGTGTGTTGTATATATGTGTATATATATGTATATACACACACACAAGGAATACAATTAAGCGGATTGTGAGGGATATGGGTTGCAGAAAGGGAGCGGGGGAGGGGCAGGACAAATTTGGTGGTGGGTATTCCCATGATTTAATGTTAATATGTACTTAAAATACTAATGTGAAAGATATGTAAGCCACTATGATCAAAATAAAAAATAAATTAAAAAAATAAAATCGAGATGGTGAGTTTAAAAAAAAAAGCATGAAATTTGCCTCAACATGTAGAGAACTAGAAGATATCATGCTGAATGACATTAGTAAGAAGGTAAGGCTAAATATCAAAGTGATCTTACTCATGTGGGATTGAAAGATATATCAAGGTAGCAATAAAGAAACAATTCTTTATTGTTTTTCAGCAACAATGATAAAAGTGTTTCACAAAACTGAGTTTGTGTGAGGTGTGGAGAGTAATGGGGTTCTTGGAGAAGAGAGGTGGGCACACTGATGATGTCTCTAGTATTGAAATTATGCACACAGGAAACAGTACATCAACAAAAAAGGGTTTAAAAGTTAATCTAAGGGGCCGGGCAGTGGCGCTAGAGGTAAGGTGCCTGCCTTGCCTGTGCTAGCCTTGGACAGACTGAGGTTCGATCCTCCGGTGTCCCATATGGTCCCCCAAACCAGGAGCGAATTCTGAGCTTGTAGCCAGGAGTAACCCCTGAGTGTCACCGGGTGTGGCCCAAAAACCAGAAAAAAAAAGTTAATCCAAAATTAAAATAAATTGTTTTCCATGATTAACAAGAAAGGAGGAGTTGAGTACAGGTTAGTTTCATTAAAATGATATATAGTACAATCACATGTAAATCACTGCACAAGACTTAATTCTCTTAATTTTGAAGTATAAATTGGGTGGCTGGTTACTAACAACAGTCTATTTGATTTTGGTTTCCTTCTTATCTGAACTTGATTTGGCCAGCCCATGTATATATTGCCAGCACTATGTACACAGAAAGATGTTCTAGAGGTCTGTAATTCTCAAACACAGCATGCATCAAATTTGGTTCAACTAGAAGGAAAAAAATGTTTCTTTGTACCAGAGGGAAGGTTTCATTCTCTCCTGCTGGGCTAGTATGATGAAGCCTGTCACCACTCCCCAATCATTTGTGATTATGAGAGAATGAGCCATAAGAAGCTGATAAAATGATTAATGCAATGAAAGGAGAAAAGAAGCTTGAAGATTTAGTAGCTTCAACTGTGGTGTCTCCAGAATTTGAACTATTAAAATTCTTTAATAGTTGTGCCAATTTAAGCTAGCATTTTTATTGAACTCTGCAGACGAAGCATTATTATTAATAGAATAAACTATCTTCTCTTTTCTATTTGTGTGAGACGGAGCATACTTGGTAATGCTTAGGATTTACTTCTGACTGCACTCAGGAGTCACTCCTGGTTGGACTCGGGGACCATATGCAGTGCTTTGGATCAAAGTCATGTGCTAGGCTAGCACCCTTGAAGTCATACTACTGCTCTAGTCCAAGAATAAACTAGAAGATTAATTGAAGAACACACTCTTATTTATTGGTGAGGAGGCTCTTAAGGAATGATCAGCACAAAAAAGGTCAGTAGGCCAAGTGGATTGGTGGTTCAATATCAGGAATTGGAGAATAGATGCTTGCCTGGCAGCCTTGGGAGCCCCAGAAGGACTACTCCTAGCATAGGGAATGGGAGATACACAGTGCTGGGAATTCAACTCCAGTCCTTACACACGCAAAACATGCCTTTTTAGCAATGACTCTAGATCCCAATTATACTTTATTTAAAGCAGTAAATGAGAAAATAACATCTATATATAATCCAAGCTTCATTTTTAGATACTGCCTTAATTTTTTCTCCACATATTTTTTTATAATTGCTGAGTACCAAAATTACTAGTTCCATTTCTCTCACATTTCTTTCAGAAAAAAGACACTGGAAAGGAGTTAAAGAAATGGTCTAAGTCAATTTTTCTATGAGTAAATAATAACCAATTAGGTTGACTAAAAGAAAAAAGTATCATCCTTCCCTTCCCTTCTTCCTTCCTTTACTCCCTCCAGCTCTTCCTTCTTCCTATCTTCCCTCTCTCCCTCACTATTTTCTTCCTTCTCCAACTTCCAATTTGCTTTTATAGTTTCTACTCCAAACCTCTTGAATGATCCACAGAAATGTAAAGGTAGAAATAAAAATAAAATAAAAGTAATATAAGTTGTAATTTTTTATAGCATTAAGATCACTGAAACAATGATTCCTAACTTAGGCAATTCTAAGGCTATCATTAATTAATATTTCTACTTCTATTTATTTGGAGCAATGTTGAGAATCTTGTGAAAACTCCAGGATTCTAAAATTTGAAGAGAATGAAGACCGTCTTGTCTCTAATCCAATGGCACAAAACAGGTCAAAATAAACCAAAATTAAGATGGTAAAATCCTGAAAGTTATGTCTAATTACATATTAAAAAATCATAAAAATCAGATGAATCTAAGTATGGAGCAACAGGCCCCAATAGTATTTTTGACTTACTCTCCCACTCCACTGGGTGCTGGATACTATTAGAGTGTGTTGGGTACCATAAGTGGGTGTAGGATACCATCAGTGGGTACATGGTGCCACTGGTCTTCACTCTGCCTATTGTACCAAAAGTGCTCCCCCAAAGTGCTGCAGACCAGGAGACCCTACTAATTAGATCCTGTGCCCACACAACGAATCTCACTTCTCTATTAAGATGAAGGAATGGGTCATAGCTTATAAATGTGTTTCAGTATTAGCTGCATAAAAGTGTAAGTTTCAATGTTGATGTTAAATAGAGTAATAGTTAATTTTATCCAGAATTAAAAGACACATTCAAATATTTCATCTGGGGAGCACTGCTATATAGTATTTGCCCGTAACAGTTTTTTAGCTGCTTTCTCTAGTTTCTCATAGTTTTAACAAATATTGCTAAAATAGAAAATCCATGACTAAACAGTGAACATACATCACCCAAATCGGTGTCCAATGAATGCATCTTTCAAATGGCAAGCTATGAGACAGGGAGATTCTAACCCTGACTTCTGGAAATGCCACCCATGGAAACAAATACTCAGGAGTTTCAATACTTGCACCACTCTAGAGGATCCCAAGACACCCACAGATAACAGACAGCTAATTCACTAATTAATCAGAGGCTTTTTGAGGGAAAGTTATACCAAAGAATGCAGCCTGGAATGTGTGACTGTGGGTCCTGGAGGTCCCTGCCTTCCAGAAAGTGTGGTGGAGACAAGAAATGCCATTGCTGTTTCTAATTATTCCAATTATCATGGCACACTATGAAAACTTGATTAATAACACTGAAGATATTGTTGTGGCAATTAGCCATATGGTTGTGGGACTTTATTCTGTCACGATTTAGCCATTAGCATCTACTTATGTTTGTCAGAACAGTGCATCCGTGACAAGTTGAAGTTCCGCTCACCTTGCCGAGTCCCCTGTGAGCAACACTAGAGAACTGTTTATTCCTAGGAGCCTCTTGCCTGAGTAAATTTTTCATGTGGCATTCGATCTGACTGAGGACAAATGTCAAATAGTTTATGTGAAGACCCATCAAGCTAAGCCTTTTCTGAAAAACCATTTAGTTACTGGTGTGTCAAAACAAATGACTTGAAGGAAAGAATTTAACCAGCAGTGATGGGTCATTCATGTCCCTGTTGCACTTCTCTGGTTCATAAGTCATAGAAACTGCTCTTTAAACATTGTTGTAAAAAAATAAATGTGAAGATGAGAAGAACTGCAATGATTATTTTTTATTTAAAAATCACCACAGAAATTTTATTGTCAGTTGTAAAAATTCCCCAGTTTTCCTTGGGAACTCCTGGAAAGGTGAACTTTTTTTTTTTTTTTTTTTGGTCAGGGCAATACCTAGCAGTGCTCTGCTCTGACTCCTGGCTCTGTGCTCAGGAATTATTCTTGATGGTAATCAGAGAACCAAATAGAGTGTTGTGAATAAAACTCAAGTTAGTCAGATGCAAGGCAGGAGTCCTTGAAGGTGAACAGATCTTAGCATATATCTGTCAAACTTGAAAGCAACCCAGAACTCTCAAAGAAAAGTGAGGGGTCAAGAGAAACACACACACACACACACACACACACACACACACACACACACACACACACACACACACGTGTTTGACAGGAGGGACATCTCATACTTGGGAATGGGTCAGAACAGGAAAGGACCTGACATATAAACAATTTGTTCCCATAATTCTCAGACTTGCAAGTTCACAATGAGGAATGATGAAAAAATATATGATCCTATGACATGAATAACCCAACTGGACAAATAACTCAAATGGAACAAATAATCAAGAGTCCAAGATTTCAAAGAAGCAGTCCCCATCTAATACTAGCTCCCTACTATAGTGAGACTTAGGCAGATGGCACAAAGCTAAGGGCTAAGAGATAAGAGACTTCACCAGACACTACATTGATTTCTAGTTTAGAGCAAATGAGTGAAAGAATATGGTATAGCACAGAGGAAGGAGCTCAGTTTGTCACTGCATCAAGAAAAATCACTTTTGTTTCACTTAGAAAACAGAATGGACGTCAGGCTGGGAATTTCTGTGTATCCACGCCTGTCTAGTGGAACTGACAGGGAAGAACTGTAAATCGGTCTTTTCTTTGTGTTTCTTTGTCCTCTGCTGTCCTGCGGACCTCGTGGGAGTGGGCCACGCCAGCTCCAAGAAAACTCGCTCTCCCAGAGGTCCACTTTAGGGCAGAGACACCCAGGAACACCTCATTAGACTGAAAACCGGCAAGCGCGAGTAGTTTGCAAAGCAAGGTCCCCTGATTGTGAGGTCAGACTGGGAATTTCTGCGTATCCACGCCTGTCTAGTGGAACTGACGGGGAAGAACTGTGAGTCCGGTCTTTTCTTTGTGTTTCTTTGTCCTCTGCTGTCCTCCAGACCTCGTGGGAGTGGGCCAAACCGGCTCCAAGAAAACTTGCTCTCCCAGAGGTCCACTTTAAGTCGGAAACAACCCAGGAACACCTCATTAAAGTGAAATAGGCTGCAGAAGAGCACAACCGCTCCACTTCCCTACACGGCTGTGCACGCTTTCTAAGGAAAGAACATCATCGCAACAAGAAGAGAAAAAAAATCACACTAAGGACTGTGGTGGATCACTGAAGCCCAGCATTTCTCTCTGTACTCTCTTCTCTGCTGTGTGCCTAGGCCCAAGATATGATCCTTTGAGAGGCCTATTCCAAGGAGGACTCCACTCCCTTGTAGGCAATTCGACACACCCAGAAAGGGCGGAACCAGAGGTGTCTGGCTGCGCACATCATTTCCCCAATGAATACCACCGTAACACGTAGAAAAACACACAATACAAGTGTGACAATGGGTAAACAACACAGGCCAGCATCAGACATAGAGGACGAAGATGACAATTCTGATGACCAGATAATGACCAACAAACTAATCAATCTCTCAGAAAAGGACTATAGAAAAACAATATGGGGGGCCGGGCGCTGGCGCTGGAGCTAAGGTGCCTGCGCTAACCTAGGATGGACCGCGGTTCGATCCTCCGGTTCCCCATATGGTCCCTTGTGCCTGACAGGAGCAACTTCTGAGCAAATAGCCACGAGTAATCCCTGAGTGTCGCTGGGTGTGGCCCAAAAAACCAAAAAAAAAAAAAAAAAAAAAAAAAAAAAAAAAAAAA
>PVKC010032152.1:0-14324 GCA_004027635.1 Crocidura indochinensis | reverse complement strand
TTTGCCACACAAGCTGCCGTCACTAACAGTAACAACCACCTAGTTACTGTCATAGGAACACTATCAGTTCTATTCTTATTTGTCTATTATTAGAATTAAATACATAATAATTGGGACATAATTCACACATCATTCATCATGACAATTTAAAATACAATACTGCACCAAAGAAATAGTACAGCTGCCTTGCATGTGGCTGATCTGGTTCAATCCCTGCCTACCACATATAGGCCCTTGATCCCTGCTAAGAGTCACTCCTGAGGATAGAGCCAGGAATATCTTCTGAATAATGCTGGTTGTGGCACAAAAATAAAATGTACAGTATTCACATTTTACTTTATTCACAGTGTGCAATTGATACCACAATGCACTCTCAAGTTAACTCTCTCTCTCTCTCTCTCTCTCTCTTGGTTTTTTGGTCACATTCGGCAGCGCTCAGGGGTTACTCCTGGCTCCACGCTCAGAAATCACTCCTGGTAGGCTCTGGGGACCATATGGGATGCAGTGATTCGAACCAATGACCTTCTGCATGAAAGGCAAATGCCTTACCTCCATGCTATCTCTCGGGCACGCCTCCAACTCTCTCTTTTTTAAATTGTAGCAAAATCACAAAACAGAGGGATCAAATGATAGTATAGTGGGTAGGACACTTGCTTTGCACATACCAATTCAGGTTTGATCCCCAGTATTTCATGTGGTTCCATCAAACTCCACCAGAAGTAATCCCTGAGTGCATAGTTAGAAGTAAAACCCTAATAATAGCCCAAATGTGGCCCAAAAGCAAAACAAAACCAAACAGAGCAAAGGAAAGCAAAATAAAACAAAACCGATCTACAAATTTTACTATCTTTGCCACTTTTTTCAGTACACAGTTCAGTATATTGAGTATGCCACAATGAAGTACACTATGATTACCATACATCCATAGGAATTTTTGCTCTTCTAAAAGCAAAATTCTGAACCCATTAACCAGTAAGTTCCATCTCCTTCTCCTTCTTGACCCCTGGCAATATTCATTTCTATTTTTTGTCTTCATAACTTAACCATTCTAAGTTCTGTATACAAACATTATGTGTTCTTATAATTTTTTCTACTTTAAATTGTTTAAAAATACAATCTTATTTTAGGCACTGTGTGGTTTACAAAATGGTTTATAATAGGGTTTGCTGGACTGGAGTGATAGCACAGCAAGTAGGGCATTTGCCTTGCACCCAGCCAACCTGAGCCTGCCAGGAGTAACCCTGAGTGTGGCCCAAAAAACAAAACATAACCCAAAAGAAGGGTTTCCTGCATAAAACATTCATGCACCACACACCACACCCTCCACCAGTGAGGCCATTGGCTCTACCATTGGTCCCAATGCACCCCTGCCCCAACCCCTACCACCTTCCTACTGAAGATCTCAGGTTCAGATGTCTTTGGGCATTTGTTACACCTCTTCTGTGGTTCTGTTTTGTAAATTTAAAGATTTTTTTTTAAGCACTTGATTTACAAAGCTTTTAGTCATAGAGTTTTTAGTATTTTTTTGAGGGGGTCACACCTGGCAGCGCTTAGGGGTTACTCCTGGCTTTATGCTCAGAAATCACTCCTGGCAGTCTCAGGGGACCATATGGGATGCCAGGATTCGAACCACCAACCTTCTGCATGAAAGGCAAATGCCTTACCTCCATGCTATCTCTCCGGCCCCGGTCAGAGAGTTTTTTAGTCCAGAGTTTCAACTCCAAATTCACCATTGGTATTAGTGTCTCTCCACCAACGTCTCAAGATTCTCTCCCTCCTTCTTCCCACTCTGCTTCCTTAACAAACTCACTTTTAATTTAAAATTTGTTATCTAAAATGTTACTTTTTTAATATATTTGCCTGTTTTCTGTGATTTTGGGGGGCCACACCTGGTGGTGCTCAAGGCTTACTTTGTATTGATTATAATATTATTAATAGATTATACGATTATATTATCTATATTAATATATAGCAATCCATATATAATTCACATATAGTATCCACATTCATATATGATATAATTCATATAATAATTCATATATAATATATAATTAATATGTAATATTCATTATAAACTCCTAGTAGTGGATGGATGGATGGTGAGGACTTTCTCGGCCGGCCTGGTGCCTGTAGCCCCTTCAGCCAGCAGGTCTGTAGGTACCAGGGTAATGGCAAGGAAATGATCCACAGCAGTCAGATGAAGTTTGAGGAGAAATCCAGCTTTATTACAAGGCCATAATCACAGGAGTAAGCCTTGAAAACGTCTGGGTGTGACCCCCAAAAGCAAGAAAAAAAGTCTTAAAAAGGGCAAAAGAATAAAAGATATCTGCACTCCTATGTTCATTGTAGCCAATATAGCCAAAATCTAGAAACTATCCAGATATCCAAGAACAGGTGACTGGATAAAGAAACTGGTGCATATACATAAAGAAATACTACTTGACAATAAGAAAAGATGAAGTTGTGCAATTTGCTACTACATGGATAGATCTATTCTCTCTCTCTCTCACTCTCTCTCTCTCTCTCTCTCTTGTTTTTTGGCCACACCTGTTAATGCTCAGGGGTTACTTCTGGCTATGCTCTCAGAATTGCTTCTGGCTTGGGGACCATATGGGTTGCCAGGGGATTGAACCTCGGTCCATCCTAGGCTATTCAAGACAGATGCCTTACCGCTTTCACCACCACTCCGGCTCTTTTTATCTCTCTTCTCTTTTCTTTTTTTAAATAATTTTACTTAAGCACATGATTACAAACATGATTGTGGTTGGGTTTCAGCCATAAAAACAACACCCCCTTCATCAGTGAAACATTCCCACCACCAATGCCCCCAGATCCTTCTTCCCCCACCTCCTGCCTGTATTCAAGATAGGCATTCTATTTCTCTCACTCATTAACATTATCATGATTGCTGTTAGTGTAGTTATTTCTCTAACCGCACTCACCACTCTTTGTGATGAGCTTCATGTCTTGAGCTAGTCTTTCCAGACTTCATCTCTATTGTCTCTGTTTAATATTGACAGTATTATTAAAATACTGTCTTTTATTTTTTTAAATCCCACAGATGAGTGAGACTATTCTGTGTCTATCTCTCTCCCTCTGACTTATTTCACTCGGCATAATAGTTTCCATGTCCATCCATGTATAGGAAAATTTCATGACTTCATCTCTCCTAATAGCTGCATAATATTCTATTGTGTACATGCACCACAGTTTCTTTAGCCATTCATATGTTGAAGGGCATCTTGGTTGTTTCCAGATTCTGGTTATTGTAAATCATGCTGCAAAAAATATAGGTGTGGGGGCCCGGGAGATAGCATGGAGGTAAGGCGTTTGCCTTTCATGCAAAAGGTCATCGGTTCGAATCCTGGTGCCCCATATGGTCCCCTGTGCCTCCCAGGGGCAATTTCTGAGCATGGAGCCAGGAGTAACCCCTGAGCGCTGCTGGGTGTGACCCAAAAACCACACACACACAAAAAAGAATATAGGTGTGAGGAGGAAGGCATTTTTGTATTGTGTTTTTGTGTTCTTAGGGTATATCTGTAGGAGTGGTATAACTGGATCATATGGGAGCTTAATTTCCAGGTTTTTTGTTTTGTTTTTGTTTTTTATTTTGGGGTCATACCCAGCAGCACTCTGGGGTTGCTCCTGGCTCTGTGCTCAGATGTCACTCCTGGCAGGCTCAGGAACCATATGGGATGGTGGGATTTGAACCACCATCCTTCTGCATGCAAAGCAAATGCCTTACCTCCATGCTATCTTTCTGGTCCCAGCTGTATTTTTCTTAAGTTCTGTCAGTACCTTGTATATATTAGGTATTAGCCCCTTATCTGATGGGTATTGGGTGAATAGTTTCTCCCATTTCTCCCAATTTGTAACCTAGTCACTGTTTCCTCTGAGGTGCAGAAGCTTCTCAGCTTAATATAGTCCCATCTGTCTATCTCTGCCTCCACTTGTTTGGAGAGCACTGTTTTCTCCTTGAAGATGCCTTTAGTTTCAATGTTATGGAGTGTTTTATCTACATGCTGTTATATATACTTTATGATGTTGGGTCTGATATCAAGGTCTTTAATCCATTTGGATTTGACCTTTGTGCATGGTGTTAGATGGAGGTCTGAGTTTGCTTTTTTTGCATGTGGCTGATCAGTTGTCTCAGTACCACTTGTTGTCACTTTCCTTGTGGAGCACATCATGTTGACTACAGTGTTAGAGGGAGAGAGACAGACCATAATAATCTCTCTCACATGAGGGGCATAAAGAAAATTTGGGCTATGGAATAAGGCAATAAAAATAAATATCAGGAGAACTATATTTTAGTGGAAAGCTTGTCACTTAAAATTTGGCACTGGGGACCAGAGTGGTGGCACAAGTGGTAAGGCATCTATCTGCCTTGCACATTCTAGCCTAGGACAGACTGTGGTTCAATCTCCCAGAGTCCCATATGGTCCCCCAAGCCAGGAGCGATTTATGAGCGCATATCCAGGAGTAACCCCTGAGTGTCACCGGGTGTAGCCGCAAAATTCCCCCCAAAAATTGGCATTGGACTGGAGGGACAGGAGAAAGTAGAGAAGGAAACATGCTGCAGAGGAAAAGTGCCTGCTCTATCAGCAAGTTGGGGAATGAGAGGGAAACTGAGAACAATGATATTGGGAAGAAGACACTGGTAAAGGGATTGATGTTGGAACAGTGTATGCCTGACACTTAATAATGAATAACTATAACTGTAATCACAGTGATTAAAACATTTTAAAACAGTAAAAAACTTTATTGGCAGAATGCAATGCAAGTGCCTATCTCTCCAGTCTTGAAACTCATAAAATCCAACTACAAACATGTTTGTAATCATGGTGCTTAAATAAACATTTTATATAAAAATATCTCTAGTAAAATAATTACAACAAATTATAATTTGGGTTACATGTTTTCAGCTGTTCGCTCTTACAGTTTTGATGTACATAGTTACTTAGCCTTTCAGCCACCAAAATGCTCTCAAGACACTGGTCCTTACATTATCTCCGTTCCACTTTCTTATTCTCCCCATTCCTTCCATTCTCTTGTCTTTGGTATTTGTTCCCTTTCCTCTGTGTACTTGACATTTTTTGGTTGGTTTATGTCACTTAACTGAATGTTTTAGCTTGCATCAGACTTTCCTTACTTTTACAGACTGCAAACCAGCCATCAAGAGAAATGAAGTCATGAAATTTTCCTATAGATGGCTGAACATGGAAACCACTATACTGAGTGAAATAAGTCAGAAGGATAGAGATGGATACTGAATAGTCTCTCTTATCTATGGATTTTAAGAAAAAATACATTATTATAATAGTGCCCAGAAACAACAGAGATGAGGGCTGGAAAGACTGGCTTTTGATATGAAGCTCACCACAAAGAGTGTTGAATGTAGTTAGAGAGATGACTACACCAACTATCATGATAGTGTTAATAAGTGAGAGAAATAGAATGACTGTCTTGAATACAGGCAGGGGGTGGGGAAGGAGGGACATGGGGGGCATTAGTGGTGGGAATGTTACACTAGTGAAGGGGAATGTTATTTTTATGACTAAAACTCAACTACAATCATGTTTATAAACATGGTGTTTAAAGAAAAATATTTAAAAACAATAAAGGCTGCATACTATTCTACTGTATGTATAGATTATGTTTTCTTACTCATCCAACCATCACTGGATCCTTTTGGCTATTATGATTTATACTACTATTATTATGGTACAGGATATTTTTGGAGTCCTAATTTTAAATTATTTTGTGTATACACTACAGGTGGAATTGGTAGAATATATGAAAATCTTATTTCTAACTTCTGGAGGAATTGCCACATTACATTTTAATGTGACTGCACTGTTTAAAATTCCACTATTTTAAAAGAGAATATAATGGTTTCAATCTATGCCAATACTTAAAAAAATAGCAATTGGGGCCTGGGAGATAGCACAGCGGTAAGGCATTTGCCTTGCTAGCAGCCGATCCAGGACAGGTGGTGGTTCGAATCCTGGCATCCCATATGGTCCCCCGTGCCTGTCAGGAGTGATTCATGAGCACAGAGCCCTGAGCACCACTGGGTGTGACCCAACACCCACCCCCCAAAGAAAGAAATTATCCTAATAGGTGTAGGTAGGTATTTCATTGTATTTTTGATTTGGTGCTCCCTAAGGACAAATGACATCAAACATTTTGTTATGTGCTTTGGAGTCATTTGTGTATCTTCTTTGGAGAAATATCTATTTGAGTACTTTGGTTATTTTGAATTGACTCTTTTTTGTGTTGAGTTGTTGGAGTGTTTATATATATATATATTTTGGCTGTTAATCACAACAAATTTTAAACTGTTTTCATCATCTCAAAAAGAAAACTTATGTTCTTTAGTGACCATCCTTAATTCCCCATCCCCGAAACTTGGGTATTTGATGTCATATTAATCTTTTCTTTAAGACCTTTTGCCTTGGTCTAAAAAATTACACTCTTTTGCCTTCTTCCTACTTCCATGGCACATCTTTGTTCAATTTCCTCTGCCACCAATCTGCATATTTTAGTCTTTTATCCAGACCCTCTTATTTTTCCCTCTCTCTTCCCTCACTTGGTGGTCTTCTGATTTCTATGAGTTTTATGGTGTATCTCAAATCTTTATTTTTATCCCTGGATAATTAAAATCATATCTAACCCTTCTCTACTTCTTGATGGCTTGAATGGTGTCATAACTAAATCTATGATTTCTCTTTATCTGTACTGTCAGTCTCCAATTTTTAACCCTCTTCAACCATTTTCTATACCTCACAGACTCCTGATTTGGGATCCTACACTTTACACCTTCAATGAGATAGTTTCCATTCTACACCAAGATCAGGCAGGGAGGATCGTGGGAAGAAAACTGGGGCATTATGGTGAAAAATGTTCATGGGTGCTGCCAAAAACTGTTCCTTCTATTTTAGACCTTCTTTTAATCCCCATTCACCTATTTGGCTGACTTGTCCCTCCTAAATAAGCTTGAACATCACTTTTCATAATACATTGGCGTTATCTTCTAATTGAGGGTTGGTGATTGGCATAGCTAATCCAAGTGCACTGTTTACTTCCTACTTACTCATTCATCTTTCTCATTCATGTATCTCCCATAGAAATGCAAGCTCTCTGTTAGATTGCTTGACACACAACACAATAGATCGTCAACATACATTTGCTGTATGAACTTGTGCTAACTCTTATCTTTTTGCAGTACTAAGAATTGAACACATGCAAAACAAGTACTCTGCCACTAAGCTCTATCCCTAGCACTTGTGATCACTTTTCTAGTATAGAGTGGAGATTACGGCTCTAAACTTGAATAAGAAGACAGGGCCATAGATTTGGGTGTTTTTTTGTTGTATATTTGATTTTTTGGGCACAATAGGTGACGCTTAGGGGTTTCTCCTGGCTATGCACTCAGAAATGACTCCTGGCTTGGGAAACCATATGGGATGCTGGGGGATCAAACCGAGGTCTGTCCTAGGCTAGTGCATGCAAGGCAGACACCCTACTATTGTGCCACTGCTCTGGCCCGATTTGGTTTTGATTGATGAATATTTAATTGGAAGTTAAATCTGCACAAAGAGGCGGTTGTTGAAATTTTAAATTGTATTCAATGCTTATTGATTCTAAATACATATTTTATAAAATTAGTACTTTAATATGCTATTAATATGTATAATTACTATATTAGTATATATTAGAAATTTATATGTACATATTATGATATATGTACTTATTGCAGTTTTAATATGAACCTAACTAGATTCATATTTTTATTGTAAGGAATTTCTAGTCCCTCTGTCTTCAAATTTCTAAATTTGTGTGGACTTCAGTTTGTTTTAGGAGGTGATCATAAAACAGTTCTTAGGGGAGACCAAGGGTCACTTCTGGTGATCATTGGGCATGCAGTTTACTGCTAGTACCCAAGGGTGTTACTGAGGTCCTGTGGTGCAGGATACCTCCAGGGTCATATAAAAGTTGTTAAGGGATCTTCAGAGGCCATGAACATGCTTATGCTTTGGAGGCATTGTTGTGTCAGGGATTGACACCAGATTGGAAACATGAGAAACATATGTCATAATTGCTGTACTTTCTCTCTGTCTCTGTACTTGTGTTTCAAGTTTAGAGTCATTCATAATTATTTGAGTTTCTCCAGAAGATCCTATTTTTGACTTGAGCTTTATAGTCAATTCAGTCAATATTGGAGCTTGTCAGATTCATTCCAGTATGCAGCAGGTATAACCTGTGCCTGCAACCCTTTCTGTTTCTTGTAAGAAACTTTCAGAGGGAAATAGATAATTCTCAAGTTGATTACTACTCGAATCTTTTGGACAACACAGTCAGGAAATGGAGATTTTCTTTCCAACATACGCATAGATGAGCTACTTAACTACAGTCAGAGAAGGACAATTGATATGAATCTAATTTCCATAAAAGGAAAGTTCCTTAAAAGCTTAGCCTCAGAAATATTAGTCATGGTGTTATTAAGTGCACACTATGGAAACCCAATAAATTATTTGGGACAGAGGTAGGGGTAAGGTGTTTGTCTTACATGCGACTGGTCCCAGTTAGATCCCCAGCATAATGTAAGATCCCATGAGTTCTGCCAGAAGTGATCCTTGAGCACAGAGCAAGGAAGAGTCTGTAAACATTGACAGATGCAGTATCAAGTGCTACCCAACCCCCAACCTCAAAATATATATTTTTTAGGCTTCTTTAGTCTCCATGATGCCTTTATACTTTACAATAACTGGAAGAGGTAGAGATTATATCCATTTTATTGATGCACCTACTAAGCATTAGGAAACTTACATAGCTTGTCCCAAGAAATTCAATTCAAGTGAGGTTAGAATTCAAATCCTGGGTGCTCTGACTCAATGCCTAGGCTTGTGAGTTCCATACTGCATACCTGATTTCTGGAGACAGTAGACAAAAATTTATCCAATAGAAAAAAATCACAGAAAATATAATGTGCTATTAATTCCTGATGCATGAAAATTTCTATCACTACTGTTAATCTTTTCAAGAACTGTAGTGGTCGAAGGACAGGGCCATTATCCCCATTTTAGAGATGAAGGGACTGAGATGCAGGCAGGTTAAGTGACTTGCCCACTGTCTCACAGCGAGGCAGCCTCACAGCTGATATTAGAACCCAGGTCTCCTGGCTTTTAGTTAAAAAGCTTTTTTCCATTACAGCACAACCTCGTGGCCTTCAGCTTTCAAACTCCGGTTGAACAGCAGCATACGAATTAACTGAGGTTACTATATTATCTCCTAAAGCGACGGCTTTCCATTAGAAAAAAAACAGTAAAAATTCACCAATGGAACATGTGCAAAGTACATTTTCACAAGGTCATTCTTACACAGAGCTGTTTTAAAAAATTATTATTCTCCATTTGGGCTTTTGGTCCATGATCCCATGGTGGGTGCAGTTAAATGGTAATTTAAAATTTTAAACAAACAATGTTCCAGAATATCTTTCTGGATAATAAGCCTGCTTTGGGAAGATGGTGAGTTAGGAAGACACCTGTTTAAAAGAACTGAAAATTGGTTGGCCAGTTAGGACATTTAAAGCAGTTCTTTTGGATAAGAACAATCTAAGGAGCTCTGTGAATATTCAGCACTCAATGTATGTGGGATACAGAGAGACTGACAGAGCTCTGTGGGGACAAGCACTAGATGGAATATGCACACCAGAGCTTTGCTGGCATTTGTGTTGGTTTGACCTGAAAAATATTTTCATTTGTGGAAGAGATAATGTTTTTAAAACACCTCCAGATAGACATTAACTGTAATTCAACAGATATTGATTAGGACCTTGTTGTGTTGGAGACCAGAGGCCAATTGGCAGTTAGAGACTTTGGATGGTATAGGAGTATTAAGGATTCACTGGTGCCTTGGGGCTGCCTAGACCCCACCTCCTGTCCTCTATTCTTTGGAGGTGCCCAAATACTTACTTCATCCATAAAGGTGCTGGGGGGATTCCCAGTTTTGTGAGCCTCCCAGAAATCCAAGAAGCAGATGTTGGAGGGGGGAAGCCCCACCTACCTTTCAGCTTTGTTCTCAGGCCAAATAAAGCCAAAAAAGACTCTCTATTTTGAGAAAAGCAATTTATTCTGGACTCATGTTTTCTCCCACACTCGGGTAGGTGAGATAATCTTAATGCAGTTTTATCAGCCTTAACTCTTAAATTCTTGGCTGCTAAACTAAAAAAATAAAAGAAACAAAATCAATGCAAGCATCAACCCCCATTTCCATACCAAAAGAACATGAGGCTCTTCTTGGAAACCTTTATCTCTTTCATGGAGGTGCTTGTCTCATATTCTGTCACAGAATGGTGAGAAAATCAGCTATAAGAGGAGAAAATACTATGAAGACAGAAACTTAAAACAACTGGCTGATAACAATGAAAAATAAAAAAATGTTCTTTCCCCCCTCTCTTTAGCAAATATATTGGGAAAAGAATATCTTACAGAGAACAATCTTTTGCATCCTCACACAGAGACTCAAAAGTTGTAGCTTGCCTGGACTTCACAGTGCAAGGATTCAGGCAGGACTGCATTTGTTTTTCGTGTTTGCTTTGGTTTTTACGACATGCCTCTCAAGATGGACTAAAATACAAAACAAGAAAAATTAAAGGGTGCAGCTGACAACGTGGAATACAAATTGGGGTCCATTTCCAAGCAGAACTGCATGTTTTCGTGTGTGCTGTGGAAGTTTTATGGGTGCTCTGAAGGTCACCCAGATGTTAAGGGAAGTCTGTAGTTACAATTTCACGTCTGTGCTTATGTGCTGTATGATAAATCACAGTTATCTCTCCAAACATTTCAGCCACTTGTTATCATTTTTCAATTATTTGCACTCTGTTCTAGGGGGCTTTCTTGGGGATAATTTGTCTCTTAAATCTCCTGCTTTTTATTTGCCCCCAGTGAGAGAAGCAGGAAGTACACGGCAGATCTTGGAAATGAAGAAGTTGGCTGTTCCCCCTGAAACTCTGAGCAACTCATATATATATACACATACGCATATATATATGTATGTGTGTATGTATATATATATATATAATTCTTTAATTGAATCACTGTGAGATACACAGTTACAAAGTTGTTCATGATTGAGTTTCAGTCATACAATGTCCAACACCTTTTACCAGTGCACATTTCCCGCCATCAATGTCCCCAGTTTTCCTCCCACCCTCCCCCTTGCCTGCAGACATTTTTCTTCTTTTTCTGTGCAATTTTTAACTCCCTGAAATATTTTTTAATCTGATGAAATAATGACCCAAAATTGAATGAATAAAAAATATGGGGGCCCGGGAGATAGCATGGAGGTAAGGCGTTTGCCTTTCATGCAAAAGGTCATCGGTTCCAATCCCGGTGCCCCATATTGTCCCCAGTGCCTGCCAGGAGCAATTTCTGAGCATGGAGCCAGGAGTGACCCCTGAGCACTGCCGGGTGTGACCCAAAAACCAAAAAAAAAAAAATGAATCTAAAATCAGTAAGTAATAGGGAGGTCGGAGAGATAGCACAGCAGTAGGGCTTTGCACTCGGTCAACCTAGGAGATTATGGTTCTATTCCCAGCATTTCATATGGTCTCCGAGTCTGCCAAAGGATATTTCTGAGCGTAGAGCAAGCAGAAACCCCCTGAGCACCACCAGTGTGACCCCCCCAAAATCAGCAATAGGGCAAGAGAGTTTAGTGGGTAGGATTCTTGCCTTGCATCTAGCCAACATGAGTTCAATTCCAGCACCTGATATTGTCCCATAAGCGCCAGGAAAAGTGATCCCTAAGCTCAGAGTCATGTACAAACCCTGAGCACCACTGCATTGGCCTCAAAACAAAACAAAAGCAAATAAGCAAAAAACAAAAGGGGGGGGGAACTCTTCCTGAAGAAAATAGATTATACTTGGGTAAGAATCAAATATGTACCTCTCCACACTACCAAGCCCCCAAATACAAAAAACAAAAGCAGGTAAAACTTAATTTAAAA
The DNA here is from genome assembly GCA_004027635.1 of Crocidura indochinensis. NCBI lineage: Eukaryota > Metazoa > Chordata > Mammalia > Eulipotyphla > Soricidae > Crocidura > Crocidura indochinensis. Next base: position 2,314 of record PVKC010032152.1, on the reverse strand, counting down.
TTGGTATGTATACTATTCTGTAGATATGCAGGATTTATTTTCACTTTTTAAATATGTAAATGAAATGTTCTTTTACCTCCGATTTGTGAATATCAATATTGCCAATTAATTGGCACAGTGAATACAGGGTTGACTTTGCATATGGTTGATTCAGGTTCAATTCTCACACCTCAAATGGTCTCCTGAGCACTGCCAAATGTGATCCCTGATTGCAGAATCTGAAGTAAGTTCTGAGCACTGCTGGGTCTTATCATTTACTACCCTCCAAAAAAGAGAGAAAATTTTAATAAAAATAGAAAATTGGGGCTGGAGCAATAGCACAGTGGTAGGGCATTTGCCTTGCACGCAGCTGACCCAGGACGGGCCTCGGTTTGATCCCTGGTGTCCCATATGGTCCTCAAAGCTAGGAGCGATTTCTGAGTGCATAGCCAGGACTGAGCATCACCGGGTGTGGCCCAAAAACCAAATAAAATAAAATAAAATAAAATATTAAGGGGCTGGAGAGATAACACAGCAGTAGGGCGCTTACCTTGTGGCCTACCTGGAAGGAACCCGGTTTGATTCCCAGCTTCTCCATATGGTCCCCAGCCTGCCAGGGGTGATTTCTGAGTGCTGAGTCAGAAGTAACCCCAGAGTGCCACTGGTTGTGGCCCCCAAACCAATCAATCAATAAAATTTAAAAAAAAATTAAAAATTAAGCATGGCAAATATGGAATATGACTTATATAGAACTGCTGACTGATGAAAATATGTTAAATACAACAGTGTAGTACAGATTAGCATGCAATATTTATTTGGCTATAATTCTATTGTTATTGTTATTTCTAAATATATCACCATATTTGTTTTCTATAAAATTGGCTTCAGTCCGGAGAGATAGCATCGAGGTAAGGCATTTGCCTTTCATGCAGAAGGTCGATGTTTCAAATCCTGGCATCCCATATGAGCTCCCAAGCCTGCCAGGAGTGATTTCTGAGCAAAGAGCCAGGACAAACCCCTGAGTGCTGCTAGGTGTGACCCAAACCCCCCCTCCCCCACAAATTGGCTTCAAGTGATACATTCTCTACAAGAATAATATTTATTAGGTAGGAGTGATAATAATACAAGGCACTTGCCTTGTATGTGCAAGACTTCAGTTTGATCTCCCACACCCCATATTGGTCTCTTGAGACTGCCAGGAGTGATTCTTGAGCATAGTGCCAGGAATAAGCCTTGAGTCCCACTGACTGTATCCCTAAACCATCCAAAATAAAAATGATTTTAAATTTTGCTTTTGGGGCCATACCTGTCTTACTTAGGGACTTATTCTTGGCTCTGTGCATAGGGATCCTGGCTGGGTTCAAGTATTCTTGGGACTGGCATACTAGGAACTAAAGCTGGGTCAGACATGTGCAAGGCAAGAACCCTGGACATTGGCTATCTCTTTATCCTCCACCCCCTCTTATTTTTAGGCCATATTCCGAAAGGTTCAGAGACTACTCCTGGCTCTGTGCTCAAGTGACCTTTGGCTATGTCCATGTGGAACTCAAGGGACCATGTGGTGCCAGGGATCAAACTAGGTTTGACCACATGCAAGAAACATAGCCCTGTATTATATTTCTGGCTCATTGTTAAACAGACTCTTTTGTACCGTTTTCATTTTTTAAAACATAATAGCTTTCAGGCAACTTTCCATCTTAATAACTATAAATCTCTTAGTATTTTTAAAAGAAAGTAGACCATATTGCATATTTTTTAGACTCAATTTATTTTAAAATTAATGTGCCTAATTCACCAGTTATTGTTCTTTGGATTCTTAGTACATGACTAAATATTTTTAGGAGGAGGGAGCACATATAGCTGCACTCAGGTATCACTCCTGGTAGGCTTGGGGAACCCAATGGAAATGGAGTACCAGGGATTGAACCTGGGTTAATTTCTTGCAAAGCCAGTTCCTTACCTTCTGGTTTATTGCTCTGGCCCCATGACTCAATATTGTCTGTAGAAAAAAATAGCATTCAGATTTTGTCAGCTGAGTTGGCAACCAGACACCAAAATAGATAGAAATTAATCTGCAATATCATCCTAGAAGTTCATATGCTTGGAGCAATGCCCTCTCTCCACCACCTGGGCTTGGAAATCCTAGAGTAACTCCAGGTAGAATTGTTTCTTAAACAGAATCAAATGTTCATTATTGCTCGAGGACTTAAATGCTCAACTTAGGTCTCATTCTTAGATATAAATTGGTTTCAAATTTTGGAATTGAGATAAGCTGAAAGGCAGGTGACCTTGCTAATGGTTCTCAACCTATTCTTTTTTTGTTTGTTTGTTTTTG
>PVKC010032151.1:0-14332 GCA_004027635.1 Crocidura indochinensis | reverse complement strand
TTTTTTGGGTTTCCACTTCATTGATTTCTGCTCTCAGCTTTGTTATTTCCTTCTGCCTCCCTTTTTTTTGGTCCTTTTGTTGAGCACTTTCTAGTTCTATGAACTGCGGCATTAAGCTACTCATGTAAGCCCCTTCTTCCTTCCTGATGCTTGCAAAGCTATAAATTTTCCTCCTAGTACTGCTTTAGCTGAGGGACACCATTTTCTAAAGAGCACATGGTATAAGCCCCATGCTAGGTTTCTTTAAACCTCTTTCCATTAGCAGGGCGCCAAATAAGCTGACCATACCAAGGAGCCTGTCAGGGAAGAACACAAGAGAGAAGTAGGAAGGTACTCCTAGACAATAGCTAATTATTTTAAAGATTATCAAAAAGCTAAGACCTCCCTATATAATTCTGTTCATGACCTTAGGTGGGGTTCATCTCCTTCCGGAGTTGGCCATGGACACCCAGTGTGGGGCCTGTTGGCAGTATTCAGCTTTACTTAAGTTATGTGGTCTCATTCTTCAACTCTACTCTTAACAACACCCCCAATTTCTCTCTCTCTCTCACTCTCTCTTTCTTTCTGTGATGCATGATAGTTTTATTTGGAAAGATTTTAGAAAAATGTGAGTAGAAAGAAAGAGTATAAATAATCAAGCAAAAGAAACAGATACAAAAAAGTGAGACACAAATTCAGGTGATAATGGTCTTGGAGAGAAAGCTGATTTTTTTATTGGCTTATTGTGACCTTCAATTTCTCTGGAAACTTTCTCTTAGGGAAATCTTCTCTTCTCTGGACAGTGTCTTGGTTTCTTCACCAGAGTAATGCCTCGTTTCTTCACCAGAGTAGTGCCTCATTTTCTCCATCTCTTAAGATGTATCTTAAAGAGTTGTGGCCAGTATTTGCATCTCTAAGTGACTAGTCTTTGGGCGATTTCAAGGCTTGTGAATAGTCAATTTTTATTGATCACATCTTGGTTTTGTTATCTAAGGAAAAACTCTGAGTATCTAACTGCCTGAAACATCTATGAGATTGTGTTAAAAGATTCAACTTAAGGCAGCAAAAATTTGCATAGTCATTCATGTAAAAGGAAAGACATAATTTGGGCTATAGAAAAGACTGTAAGAGTTGAATCAGGCAGGTTGAGAGGAAAGGGAAGGCAGTAATAGAATTCTTGGGACATAATAAAAGGATGAAATGCAATCTGAAGAACTTACTCAAACCCTAGGCCTAAAGTGACCAACACTTACCTTGTGATTACTGAAACTCAAGGCTTAATTAGAGATTCTCCAGCAATAACAAAGAATAGGAAAGAAAGGCCAAAGGTCAAATGATATAGACCCTTCCCTAGCACACTCTCCCCCAAAGCAACCACAATAGGACTTTTACCTCATAGAAAGCCCTTCATGGGGCAGGTTGGGAGAGACTGAAACCGACATGGACCTGGGAGATGTGCATCTCTTTTGTCACAAGCATGTCCCTTCTTGAGATGTGAACTTTCCCACTTTCAGGCTGAATTGTATTTTAGTGTTCCTTCCATCATTGAAAAAGCCTGTGTTCTCTCTCTCTCAGTCAGTCTCTCTCTCTCTCATTTGCCAGGTATATAAGCAGACCACCAGCTGTGAGTACCCCTGGGTACCTTAGCATACCATTCACCCCTACTCTACTTGGCCTTATGATAACAGGTTCCTCCAGCTCTCATGATTCTCATCACTCAAACTTTGACCTGTCTGACTTGCTTTTTAAATTAATGATTTAATTAATTTTAATAATAATATTATAATATGAATAGTTATATATTTATAATATAATTTATAGTATATGTACACATATATTATGTAATATATATTTATAATATAAATAATATTTAAGCATCATAATTACAAACAAGTGTGTAGTTGGGTTTCAGTTATAGAAAAGAACACCCCCCTTTAGCAGTGCAACATTCCCATCACCAATGCCCTTCAACTTCCCTGCCTGTATTCAAGACAGGCATTCTATTTCTCTCACTCACTACCATTGTCATGATAGTTGTCAGTGTAGGTATTTCTCTAACTGCACTTATCACTCTTTGTCATAAGTTTCAAACCGTGGGCCGGTCCTTACAGCCTTTCTCTCTATTGTCTCTGGGTATTATTAGAGTAATGTCTTTTATTTTTTCTTGTTCTTAAATGTAACACATGAGTGAGACTGTTCTGTATCTCTCTCCCTCTGACTTATTTCACCAGCATAATAGCTTTCATGTCCATCCATGTATAGGCAAATTTCATGACTTCATTTTTCCTGACGGCTGCATAGTAACTGTCTCACTTTATATTTAAGACAATAACACATCCTTGAATTATTCTTCCCAATAGAACAAGTGCTGCCTATCACAGGGGTGCTTAATGCATTTTCATTAATGTTAATTATTAATGTGTTTGAGATTCACTCTGCTACTTGATTGTTTTCCTCTTTGCCCTGTCTGGTGTTTTTTTTTTTTTGGGGGGGGGGGTCACACCCGGCAGTGCTCAGGGGTTACTCCTGGCTCCATGCTCAGAAATTGCTCCTGGCAGGCACGGGGGACCATATGGGACACCGGGATTCGAACCGATGACCTTTTGCATGAAAGGCAAACGCCCTACCTCCATGCTATCTCCCGGGCCCCTGGTTTTTTATTTTTATTCCGCATATTCTCCTTTCTTGCCCTATCCTCAAAAAAGTTATTTTTTAAAAACTAAATTTTAATCTGCGGTATCAGATTATCAGTGGGAAGGGTATTTGCCTTGCATGGGGCTGACCTTGGTTCGATCCCCAGCATCCCATATGGTCCTCCAGCACAGTCAGGAGTGAATCCTGAGTGCAGAGTCAGGAGTAACCCCTGAGCACTGCCAGTTCATTAGCCCTTTTCTTCATTGTCAGTTTCTATGTCTCTTCAGTCTGTTGGTCTGCTCCATCCTCCAATCCCCACTCTCTTCCAAATTTGCTAGGCCATATGCAAACTCATGGTTTCCCTAGTTATAATTCTATTACATTTTCTATTCATTCTCAGTCTAGCTCATGATTTTTAAAGGTCCCATGTTCATTTTTTTTCACACAAGACACCACATAGATATGATTTGAATGAAGTAGAGACGCTGCTTCTTTAAGGAGACTCAGCTTCCTAAAGGTAACTGCTGCCTTTGTTTTGTGGCTTGGGGGATATTTTGCATGAGATAGGTGCAAATAGGGTAAACAAGGTGATACCAATCAGAGTTTTTCCAAAATTCTGATATCTCAAAAGAATGGTTGGTTCTGTTTTTTGGAAAAGCATGGTTGGGGATTTAAAGGACTTTCAAGCTATAAATTTTATTCCCTTAATTTCTATGGCAATTTTTATGTAAATGTTAATAAACTAATTAATTTTACTAAAATAATTAAAATAATTATTTTAATATTATTATCTACTTAATAGAATGCTTTCTGTCAATTTTTCACTACATATCTAGTGATAATAATTGCTAATCTTATTCACCACAATTTATGCATAACAAACATATGACTCAAATGTCAGGTCCCAGTGTATGAACTAGAAATAAGTAATTATTGAAATTTGAGCCAGATTTATTTGGTTCCAGTGACTATACTTTTTTTTAATATTTTATTTAGACACCTTGATTATATACATGATTGTGTTTGACTTTAGTTTTAATGAATCTACATTTTAAAGGATCAATAAATTAATGTTTTTATGATATTATTATTTTGAGGTTGCTTTAGTAATTTACAAAAATGTAAATGCTTGTATGCTTTAGGGATTCAGTGTCACAATGTGTCACTACTGACGTGCCATTAATTTTTTCATATATATTATTCTCAAGTAGTTTAGAAAATGGCCAAAAGGAGGAGAAATAATAAATATCTGTTGAATATTTATTCAAAACAAAGTATTGTGAATACCACACTAGCTGAGAAACGTCTAAGCTTTATCTATGTATTTTGTAGCTCACATGGTGAAGCAAGCATCTAGATAGATGATTCAAGTATTGACCAATAACAAAATAAGAGAAGTAGGCATAAAGAGATAGATTAGGAAGAAAATGGAAAAAGACTATTCTGGGCTAGAAAAAAAGATTGTATAAAGTCGTGGAGATCTGAAATAGCAGTAAGTTTTAAGGGATTTATATGTATTTCAATAAAAATTGAAGGATAGAGGAACAGGCAGGAACTGTATTTGGACATATAGACAAGGAAAAAGAAGTGATTTTCCACATTTAATCAGAATTTGAGCATCATTTATGCAGTGTACTAAAATATGGTCTGTAGGGGAGACATGAGGAGACAAAAATATATAGGTGCATATTTTTCAGGGTTATATTTTGAGATTTAGTTCAGTTTTGTCTTGCAGACACAGCTGGCAGTGCATTTTTTTGGCTTTGCGCTAAGTGATCATTCCTGAAAGGGCTTGGGGACACTATGGGATGCTAGGGATTGAATCCAGATAGGCCACCTGTAGGTAAGCACCCCATACAATGTACTATCTCTCCAGCCCCTGTAGACAATTTTATGGTATGTAGATATTTTTATATCAACACAGTCATGCATATCTGTGTCGTCAACACTGAATATTTGAAATGTGAAAGACTATAACCAAGAAATTTATCATTAGCCCAGTATTATACAGTGACATACTTAAAGAAAATTAATGTTTAGGGGACCGAGCAGGGGTGCAGCAGTAGGGCATTTATCTTGCACGCAGCTGACCTAGGTTCGACCGCGGTTCGATCCCCCAGCATCTCATATGGTCCCCTGAGCCAGGAGAGATTTCTGAGTGTATAGCCAGGAGTAACTGCTAAGCATCACTGGTGTGGTCCAAAAACAAACAAACAAAAAACAAAAAGTATGCTTAAAGAAAAGTAATTCACAAACACACATAGAAAGAAAATGTTGTACAGTTGGGTCAAGTCTAATGATTTCCAACTTTTAAACTTAGGGCAAATGGGGAGCATTGAATTATTTTAAGGAGAGACAGTAGAGTGGACTGCACACATATCTTGCAAATGGCCTGCCAGGTTCAATTGCAAGCATTCCATATAGTCCTTAGCACTGTCAAGAATAACTACTGAGTTCAGAGACAAGAATAATTGCGGAGCAATGTTGGGTATGGCCCCCAAACAGGAAAGGATGTATTCTAAGATTAAATGCCCTCTGTAGATTTAATAATATCTCTAGTATCTTGAAAAGCTATTATTGATCAAATTAATGGCATGGCAATAAACATTCTTTAATCTAATCACCACAGCATCTATTTTTCACATTAAATTGCTATTATAGGCATAATATCATAGTTCCACAGATATGCTGTTGTTAGACAGAGGTCTTTAGACTTCTAAAATAATAAGGATTCCAGTCTTCGGGAAGTAGAAAATAATGGCTTCCACATACGATTGTTCTGTGGTTCAATTACGGGGTCTGGTTTGATAATGATGTATGGGAGGAGAAAGTTCTTGAAGTCGTTTCTATGTAGTCCCATGGATGTTATTTTATACATGCCATGGAAATAATTCAGAGGCAAGAGATCTTAATGATCAGGTTAACCTTACGTGAATGTGACAGAAAGAATAGCATAAATATTTTTCTAAAAATGTAAAAATTTTATCTTTTATTTGAGGAGAGAATTGAAGAAACTCTCAATGAAAACCAAATAGAAGGTGGAAGCAAATAGAAAGGAATGGTGTGAAAATACAAAGAAGCTCAATAAGCAGTTTTCTAGAGAAAGTTACTGTTCAAGTCTTTTGCAACTGTATCTCCCATTAGGAAATACTCTGGAGGAAATAAAAGAAAATACAGTCACCGTCCGAATTGCAAGTTGGGAGATAAGGAAATAAAGAATTATAACATACAATTTTTTTAGGTTTTTGGACTTTTCAATTACAAATTGGATATGGACACAAACTGAATATTGATATGGAATATCCTAACTTGGATAGGAAATTTATTTTGCTTTAATTTTTCTATCCTTTTTCCAATCTTCCTTCTGCTTATCTCAGTTTATGCTACACTTTTTTCAACTTTTATTCCTATGTTATTTTCCTCTGATTACATTGCCTCCTTCACTTTCTTCTTTCAGCTGATTTTCCCAGTATTAAGAAAGTACCACATAATTATCTCTCTTTCATTCTATCTCTCTCCCTCTGTTTTTCCTTTTACCGTGATGTCTTGGATAGGTAAGTAGTGAAAGCATTGTGCTCAATTATTTGTTTATCTTAACCTCAGACATGGAGAAATGACAGTTTCTTGGCTCTAAAATAGAATGTTTAACAAAGGGGCAGTCAGGTTGAATACTAAAGTCAAAGATATACTCTTCCTATTTTATAATTATTTAGTCACCTGATTTACAAAGCGATGAACAATAAAATGTAGGCATACAGTATTGTTCTAAATCCACTCGCACCACTAGTGTTAGCATCCCTCACCAATGTCTTCAGTTTCCCTCTGTGATCCACCAATGTATCCAAGCTCCCCACTTGAGTCTGTATCCATGACAGGTGTGTCGACCCTGTTGACCAACAAAGCCAACTTTTATTTCCCCAATGCATATAGTGTCCAAGAATATTTACCCCTAGTTAATGACAAGGAAAGAACTGTCCTAGGATGATTAGAGACACTTTATGCCATTCCAACAATGTTTATGTAGAGTAAGAGAAACTGATAGTGACACAAAAAACTCAATACAAAAAATACCTTCTGCACACCTATATTCATTGCAGCACTATTTACAATAGTCAGAATCTGGAAACAACCCAGATGCCCAACAACAGATGAATGGCTAAAGAAATTGTTGTACATATACACAATGGAATCCCAAGCAGCCATTAGGAAAATTGATGTCATGAAATTTTCCTATACGCAGATGGACATGGAAATTATTATGCTGAGTGAAATAAGTCAGAAGGAGAGAGACACAGAATAGTCTTACTCATCTGTGGGATTAAGGAAAATAGAAGACATTATTGTAATAATACCCATAGACAATAGAGATGAAAGCTGGAGGACTGGCCCACAATATGAAACATATCACAAGGAATGGTAAATGCAGTTAGAGAAATGACTATATTAACAACTATCATGATAGGGGGGTCAGAGCGATAACACAGCAGTAGGGTATTTGCCTTGCATGAAACTGACCCAGGACAGACCTGGGTTAGATCCCTGGCACCCCATATGTTTTACTGAGCCTGCCAGGAGCCAAGATAATCCCTGAATGCTGCCAGGTGTGGCACAAAAACCACTCCACCCCCCAAAATAAAACCTATCATGACAATGGTAGTTAGTCAGATAAATAGAATGCCTGTTTCGAATACAGGCAGGGGAAGGAGGGAAGAGGGTTATAGGAGGCATTTTTGGAGGGAATGTTACACTGGTGAAGGGAGGTATTCATTTTTATAACTGAACATACCTAGAAACATGTTTGTAATCAAGGTGCTTAAATAAAGATACTATTATGAATAAAAAAGAGAGAGGTACATACAGGATCAGGGACATAGAAGAAGCCTAGTCTGGAGCAACTGAGGCCCCAGGAAGAAGAGAAGCATGAGCAATGGGGTTCAGGAATGCCTCAGAGCAACAGAGTGTGGATAGGTATTATCTCCTTTAGCTAGAGCTCTCTTTGAGGAAGGAAGGACGGCCCAGAATCAAGCTTGAAGATAACCACTGATCATGGAATGATGATATTCCTATTTGTGTTGTCCTCCCTGATCCCTGAAGCAGTGTTTCTTCAAAGCTTTTCCCCTCAACAAGAATCTCTGGAACAATTGCTCTTTGGGGTCCTTGGAACAGTAGCTCTACAGGGTTCTCTCAGCCAGGCAATGTAGGAGCAGCATTACAGATGGGATCCAAAACCCGGGACATTTTTAACTTTTAACTGTTTACAGTCATTTTGGGTATAATAGTGTAGAAAATACAGATACCTCATTCTTATACCATCAATGTGTCAAAGGCTACTGGTTTTTGCACCCATGTTCACTCCATAGAGCCTTGTCTTGTCTCTCTCCCTTTCCTCCTTCTCTGATCTACCACACAGAAGCGAGAAGATCCAATATATACTTTTTTTTCAGGCTTACTTCATTGAGATCCTCCAATTCTATCCATATAGAAGTGAATTTCAATAATAATTTCATCACCCTTTATAGCTGCATGATATTCCATTGTGTGTACATACTACACATTAATTATTCATTATGCTCATTGATATTTAGAAAGAATTATGCCAGAACACCATTCGATATTCATTTGAAAGTTGCTTGTCTTCCAAATTTCTGTTTTATTATAAATCCATAGATATTTACATTCTATTATTATTGCTGATTTTGAAGTTTTGCTTCCACTGTTCTCATTGCTTTTTGTGGGGAGGGGCAAACTGCAAGTGTTCATGGGCCATCCATGGTTCTATGGTCAGGGGCTATACCTGTTTTATTCTAAGGAAAAATACTTGAGTCTGTGCTCAGGGTTCACACCTGGTTCTATTCTCAGGGGACTATAGATAGTGCTGAAGTTTGAACTGTAGCAGCCACATACTAGAAAAGTGCCTTAAACTTTGTACTATCTCCATAGCCCTGATTTCTCTATTTTACTCCTTTCCTTCTCCTTTTACTTTCTCTTTTATTTTTTTCTATGTCAATGCAAACTCCTGAGATCAATAACATTTCACAATTTCCACAGCAAATATCCACTCATATGTTTGTAATTGGAGAGTATTCATATATCAGAGATACTACAATTAAACTTTTACCTTTTTCTTGTACTTAAACTCATTCTAAATTAATATACAGAAAAGGTAACTCGTTCTAATTTTAAATTTTTCTTTCCAATCAAGAAAGACACATGTAGTCTTTTTTAACTAGTGTACACATTGACATCAAGATCGTTTTCTTTTCTAGAAGTTCATTTCTTGCTTTAAAAGTAACATTTTTATCCTGGGATTTCTGCAAAATACCTGCAAGATTCATTAAGGTACTGGGAAGTTTATCATAGATTTCTATATCTATACCTATAACACAAATTTATCTTCTTCACTTTGATAACTTTGCAATATTTTTGTACATTTTAGATACTTAAAGAAGTAGATATATCAAGGATTTGTGCTATCTAATGTTTTTAAAATAAATCCCAGTATTTGTGAGATATTTGACAATTTTTAAATAACATACACAATCAAGCATCACAACAATTGGCATACTTTGACTAGGATAGCTGAGAACTATTAAAATCAAAATTATGCATTTTCCTGTATCTGTGAAAATTAATATTAAACAATAATGTTTGTTAGAAAATTTTCTATTTGCAGTGGGGTATAGAACATAAGAGTAGCTATTAAAATATATAGGTAGAACACGCAGTTTAACCAACAATAATATGACCAATGTAAATAGAGTCAAGATATTAACTTAGAAGAAAGTTGAAGAAGGTTCTGAAAGCAGCTTTTCCTCAGCTGGGCTTCAGCTGAGCTTGCATTCTCCATATTCTACTTTATCTTCTCTTTCTGTGGTATGCTGCTTAGGTTGTCTGAGACTGAAGGGCCTTCAGTTCCTGGGCCAGAACTGGGTGGAGGGACTTATCTACCTGCTGTTTGTTTTCCCCCAAATGGGGCTTTCTCTTTGGCTTCTACCCCACCTTGATAAGCTGATACAGGTTGGGGGGGGTGTCAAGTTCTCGCACAAAACACCATTAGTAGAAAAAAGGCAGTGGGCCTCAGCCTCTGGGACAATGTTCAGTGTCTTCAGCTCTCTCTCCTTCACTGTCTTCCTCTGTCCCACCTGAGAAAGTTTTTGCCACATTCATAACATGATGATTCAGTTAAAAGCAGTGCATACTCAGTTCAGTTAAAGGAGAACATGATGGTGATTATCCACCAGAGGGTCAAACCACTTACCATCTTTGAAGTCTTCCCAGATCCAAGAGGAGTTGTTTGAGTGCCAATACTAAAATAAATCACACGAGTTGTGAGATCACCACACACACCTCATTTTCACCCCAGGTGGACAGGTCTGAAGAAGCAAGGTAGTAGCAAGGAATTAATAAACCAAACCATTCAGGAGAAAGCCATGGATTTTGTGTGTGCCTCGTGGTCTCTCCGCCTGAGCCAAAGCCAGAACCTTTTTTATTCTCCCAGAACAAAACTCACCAGTACGGCACAGGGTAGAGTGATACAGTGCTTCCACATATCAAAAGAAGAGGTTTAATGGAAAGAAGATGGGGAACACCATTGTTTTTTGGATTAATAGCTGAGTGTTAACTTACAAATGTTTATTAAAATGATTTTGTGATAAATTTTAGTATCTAGTGGTGATAGAAAAAATTAAAATTTTAATAAATTTTAATTGGGTCACCATGAGGTACAATAAAAATTTGTTCATAAATCAACTTTCGTCATACAATGTCCAACACCCATCCCTTTTACCACTGCACATTTTCTACCACTAATATACTTAGTTTGCTATCCATCCTACCTCTGCCCTCCCTGCTGTCTGCCTCCATGGTAGATAGCCTGAAAGACAGAGGAGAGAGAGTAAGAGAGGGAGGGAGATAGAGGGAGAGAGATTCTTAATTTTTATATAAAAAACAAATCCATCCTTCAAGAACTAATCAGAGTATAAATTCTTGGTAGAAAAGAATGATGAAATTTTTGGAAAGAGAAGCCATTCATGTTCATTGCAAAGTTTAGAGCACTGCTGCATTGTATTTTTCTGAAAAAGGACATTTTTTTTTGGTTTGGGGGCCAGAAATTGCTCCTGTCTCGCTACCATATAGGACATGGAGAATTGAACCGAGGTCCATTCTGGGTCAGCCACGTGCAAGGCAAACACCCTACCACTGCCCTATCGCTCCAGCCCCAAAAGGACAACTTTTCAAATGGGCAACTAAGTCAACTATAGTGAAGAGTTCTAATTCTTATATTTTCTTCCTTATATTTTCTTCCTTGACATGAATGATGAAGAGTTGAGCATTTGAGTTCAGAATAATCTTACTGCTTGATTCAATCAACAAAACTTCATTTCTTGCTTCAAGTACTTCCTTGCTCTTGCAAATATTTGACAAAGTGAAGTAGAACTACAGTCATGTTAAAGATTTATTTGGTTTGATGTTTCTAATATTTATGACAAATAAAATTTTATATATTAATTATCTCTTCTTATGAGTTACATTTGTGTGTAACTCAAAATAATTTTTTTCTAATATTAATAGATATTGGTGGAATTTGGGGTTGTTCTTCAAATAAAGGAAACCTGTGCCAATCAATTTTTATATATGGATTACCTGCTTTAAGGTGGAAGTTATGTTTGATTCATCCTTGTGTCCTCTATAATACTAGGTAGATATTAGTTGTTGAATTTGATTTGTACCAAATTAATTATACCATGGTCCACCATAGCATTCCATGTTAAAATATATATATATATCCTGTTAAACTTAAGTTTATATTGACAGGAAAGTAAGAGCAAGGTAAGACATCATTTTTAGTGGTACTGGGATATAATCCAAGAATCTCACATATTGAGTGTTCTACCATTGAGCTTCATTGTTGGCTCCAAGAATGCCAATTTTATAAATTTACTGTGTGTTATGCATTATCCATGGAATCTGATCTTTGCCATTTCATGTTGTGGGCTTATATAGCAGCAATGCTGTTTTCATGATAGACATTTGGATCTTCCTTTCCAAAATTTGGCTTCTTATTTAATCTACTATCTACATTGTCTGTTTCAAAGGATACCATTCTATCAATTTATCATGGCTTCCTTTTGAACTGTTCCTGTGAACTGAGAGATAGACATTGATTTAGTCCCTCATAGTTTTTCTACCACTCTTTTTGGCTACTTTCTTTTGATTTAACAAATCTATTTTACTGAAGATTTAAGACTATCAAAGAACAAAATATTAAAGTTGTAGCAGTTAATCATACAAAAATCTAGAACCTATGGCCCTGAAATATCTTACATATCTATCTATTTCTGACTCCTCTTATTTCTTGTTTCTCTAACTGCTTTTGCTTCTTGGTTTCTCTATGAGAATATCCTTAATCAGGTTTGAAATTTCCCTAATTATCTTGTGATTTAGAAATAGTGACCCAGTCTTTCCTCCTAATTCCATTTCCATCTTTAAAAAAAATAAAACATATGGCTTTTCTATCACATAACTACACCTCTTCAAGATTATCAGCGTTAGATACTTTTATTTTTTACCCTCCTTTATTTTATTTTTCCTAACATACTGAGCATTAGCTCCTATTTTCTATTGTTCTCCTGGATCTTTGCAATTTCTTAGTGCAGTTACACTAGTTAGCAAGCAACTCTACTTGTTTACTTCTATAAATTGTTACTTTAAATGATAGATTTTAAGATTGTAGATTGAGCAGAAATCTGATCAAGAAAACCTAATATCTAGGACTGTCCTAGACTATGAGGAGATCATTTCTTCCTAGCAACTGAACTCAATCTGGATTGATCCAACAAATAAGTAGAGGAATAAGAACTGGTGGGATGTTCTCCAAAGCATTGTTCAGGAGACCCAGGGAACTTCTGGTTTCTGTTTCCAGAGTTTCAATGCAAACATATGAGGATGTGAAGCTCCTGCTCTGTAGGGGCTATTTGGGCTATCCCTGTGTTATCAGGGGCCTAGAGGGTCACAAACAGTTGTTCTTCCAGTGGTGATGGGCCTTTCAGAGATGTAATCATTGACTCTTTAGGGGTCAATGTGGTGACAGGAAGTGAATCCAGGTTCCTATCCACTCTGCTATTTCCCATTACCAAGGAAATTTTTATTTCGCAGTAAATTTTATAGACATTTTTGTACCTTGAATATATATTGTTTTGGGTACCACACCAAATGATGCTCAGGTATTACTCTTGACTATGCACTCAGAAATAGCTCCTGACTTGGGGGACCATATGAGATACCAAGGGATCGAATCACGATCCGTTCTAGGTCAGACCTTACTCCTTGCACCACCACCCCTGACCTGGGAAATATTTTTAAAGCAGACTCAGGCTTAATATACATGACATGGTTATAAAATAATATTAAGGGAAAATAAAATGACATCTGTTTTTCTTCCCATAAAACAGCTGTAGTAGAATCATCTATGTTAATTGAAAATGTAGATACTCCAGTGAAGGACCTACAAATTTATATTTTTTTGATATATGGAAATGATGGCCAAATAGCCTGATCCTGGGTCGGAAGTTTGCCACAAATGGGGGGTGGACTTAATTAGGACAGTAAAGGGACCACTATGACAATGATATTTGGAAATGGTCACTATGGACAAGAACCAGTTTCTGAAAGGAGATATTTATGATATCCTTTCAGTAACAGTATTACAAAGCACAGTGCCTAAACATTTAAAAGGGATGAGGTATAGAGAGTCAGAGAAAAAGAGCAAAGAAAGAGAGCTCAAGAGAATGAGAGCAAGAGGGGGCAGAGAGAGGAGAGAGAGTGTGTGTGTATGTGAGAGAGAGAGAGAGAAAAAGAGAGAATAATAGTGCCTGCCTTAAAAACAGACTGGGGAGATGTGAATTGGGAGAGAAACTAGGGACATTGGTTGCAGGAAGTGTAGACTGCAGAAAGGCAATTGTAATAGAACTTTGGATGACTGAAACTCAACAACTTTGTAACTATGTTTTTCACAGTGATGTAATAATGCTTTTTAAAAATCTGTATTTTCACAAATTCTTGCAGCTGATAGTAATTTACATTGACATTTTGTGAAAACTACTGGAAAGATTCGTATCTGATATTTTCCTGATTGTTTTTCCTTGATATTATAGCCATATCAATGCCACACAGCTCATAGCCTCTACTATTTATGTTTTTTCACTCATGAAGGATTTAACTATAATCTGGACATAGATTTTATCAGGAGCATAGAGAGGATGGTTAATGTGGTGTGTGTTTGCGTGTGCTTAGATAAACAAAAGTCTTTAACAACATAAAGAAAAATCTGGATAATTATCTTACATACATCATTATCACTTCATTGTATCCCACTTCGATAGGTAAGCATATATTAGTCAATTGGTAAGGCAATTCTAAGTTTTTGCTTCCTGAATTTCTTGACAAATAGCCTTGCATGAAGGAGCATGGTGTAATTAGGAGGTTACATTTTTAAAAAAAAATTTCTTTCTAACAACTAATATAAATAAAAAAGGTAACCCACCTTTTGATTTCTAACTTTTGTACTAGTCACCAAGTCAAATTTTTACTAGCAACATGATCATAGTAATGGAGACTGAATCATCCAGGAAGCTATTAGAAGGTGATAATATGAAGTCACTTTATGACTCAAGATAAATGACAGTAAATGGGAACAAAATGAATAAATCTGTTATAATTA
>PVKC010032150.1:0-14332 GCA_004027635.1 Crocidura indochinensis | reverse complement strand
AACCGCAGTCCTTCCTTGGCTAGTGTTTGCAAGACAGACACCTTACCTCTAGCGCCACCTCACCAGCCCCATATTACTACAAATATTTTAAGCACCATGGTTACAAACGTGTTTGTAGTTGGGTTTCAGTCATAAAAAGTATACCCCTCTTTGCCAGTGCAACCTTCCCATCACCAATGCCCCTTCCATCTTATTTGCTTTATTTAAGTATCATGATTAAAAAGTTCTCCCTTATTGGGTTTCAGTCATACAATGTACACCAATCCCTCACTGTTCCTGCCACCAATGTCTCCATTTCCTTCCCAGCCCCCACCTCCCCCCAATGCCTGTATCTAGGGCAGGCAATTTGCTTCTCTCTCTCTCCCTCTCCCTCCTTTTCTTTCTTGCTTTCCTTTTTGATACTGTGATTTGCATTATGGCTAATGGAGGGATGCATTGCAAAACACTTTCTCCCATTTTAGCACCACATTCTGGTCCAGATTGATCGATTCCAAGGGTACCCTTCTCTATTCTAGCTACACCCACTGCTCTTTATGCTGAGCTTTGTACCCTGGGCCAGATCTCCTGACCCTTATCTCTATTGTCTCTGAATATTATTACCATACTTACTCTTGTTTTTTCTTATATCCCACAAATGAGTGAGGTTGTTTTCTGTCTATCCCTTTCCCTCAAACTAATTTCATTCAGCATAATTATCTCCATGTCCATCCATGATAGGCAAATTTCATGAAATCATTTTGCCTAACAGCTGCATATTATTCCATTGTGATGATATACCATAATTTCTTTAGCCACTCATATGTTTTTGGATACCGGGGTTACTCCCAAATTTTGGCTATTGTAAATAGACCTGCAATGAACACAGGCATGCAGAGAGCATTTTTCTACTGTGTTTTTGTTTTCTTGGTTTTTATTCGAGAAGTGGTATTGCCATATTATATGGAAGCTCAATTTATAGTATTTTGAGGAATCACTCTTGATGACTCTGGGAGACCCTCTGTGATGCTGGAGTTTTAATCTGGTTAGGTCAGAAGCAAGACAAGTGCCCTACTTGCTAAAATATCACTCTGGCCACTAAAAGACTTATCTTTATTTGTTACCTCAGAGAAGCCGTTGCTCCAAATATAATAAAATATTTGATATTTTTCTATTGTTTATTCTATACCAAATGGCTCTGTATGGGAAGTAGAGTCAGTAGACAAGACAGAAATAGAATACAAAGTATGATAATATGAGATAATATAAAAATTTTAATGATGTCCTTCCACACTTGTGGAAGACAGAAATATTTAATATAGGCTGGAGAGACAGTACAGAGACTCAGATTTGATTCACTTATGGAATCACGAGCTAAATTGTTTTGATAGACTTCAATAGTAATTAATTGACACTATGAATCAATGGAGTGTTTATGCTTAGATAAAGGATATATCTTTACATATACTGGAAGAAGCACTTACTTGCTCAGAATAGAGCAAACCCTTTCATTTACTCTGTCTTATAACTCCTTCTTAAAATATATGTTCTTAACTTCACATACCTAAAAATGAGAGAACGAATAAAAACACACCTGGGAAAAACCCTGGAAAATGTTGTGATTTGTTAAGGTAAATTGTGACACTGGGACTCAGAGATAAAAAAAAATGCTTAAATTGTGCTAAGCTTTCCTGGCTTACAAAAAGCAGTGTTGAAGAGTACTGTTTATATTTTAGAGTCACTGGATATATTTTTATAAATTATCCACTTTTTTGACCTCAACCAATAGAATCTGTTGATATTATGATTTTTGATATTATGATATTTGATATTATGATTCAAAAAATATTTCGTTTGAGAAAGATCACTGCAATGCAGCCTAGTTATAAACATTTTTGGTGACGAGACTTTTCCTTTGACATTCAAATAGTTATTTGCCATCGGGGAAAAACTCAAATGATAAAAACTGAAGCTATTATCTTGAAACTAATTTTCCTATTGTAAATTATTTTCTCCATGTATTTCTTTTAATTTGAAAAGAAGTGACACCTCTTTTCCTAATAGATTATTTGTTGTTTTTTTTTTTTATTTTCAGGAAAATAAATCTGTTGATAAATCTTGAGACTCAAGTCTTCTGGACTTAGACTGGAGGCTGTCAGCATCTCTGAGACATCATCTCCCTGAGAACTAAAAGGTCTGACAGCTTTTCCCTTCTACTACACAGTGAGGAAACTGAACAACAGGGTGATATAAAATACTCAAATCTTCTGACTTTCAAACTTTCACACATCCCAACTTGGAAGACTTTTCATGCTCCAACATTTCAGAATAATCAGACAAAGATGAAGAGGGAAAAGTAGATATGCTGACCCTAAAATACACAGAATACTTTAGTGAGTCTCCTAGCAATAGAAAGCAGTTAAATCTACATACCTGGTGAAATATTTAAGTAGAAATATCCCTTTCTCCCATAACTAAACAAATAAAAGACTGATTTAATAATTGGATATTCCATACCAGTATTTGAAGGCAGTTTCACCATATTTGTTATGGATCAGTATCAGCACAGGACTGTGGGAAAAAGACTCACTGATACATTTTAATGAGTTAAAAGTTTGGATACACTATACTTGAGAAGTGGGTTGCTGAGCTTGAGTCCATTGCCAAATTAGAATATCACCATTTTGCTTTTGCACTTTGCTATGAAAGTGAGTGTTTAATGACATTGGTCGAACACTTATAATCCATTCAGTCTAAGTAATTTTAGAATGTCTCAAGGACAGTAGAAATCAGCTAGAAACATCATCACCTCAAGTCTTGAGTGATGACGGAATTACACTTCAAATATCATGGAAATCTCACTGGGCGGGCCCATTTCCCTACACTGGCAACAGAGGTTGATACCACTTCAGATAAGTATTCGAACCTGTACATGTATGTGGGCTTATTCCTGAGCCTTCTGGCCATTCTCCTCATCCTGCTCTTCACAATGCTACTTCGGCTGAAACATGTCATTTCACCCATAACTTCTGAGAACACAGAGAATTCTCCTCAATTCACAGATGTAGAGATGCAGAGTCGAATACCCACCCCTTAAACAAGGATGAAGGTGAACTTCAGTGGCTCTCAGTGAATCATATATGTTGATGTTCAACAAAGCTTACCTTGTTCCATGGAGTTTCCCATGTAAGAAATGAACAAGTTCTTATTTTCCTTGGAATATTCCTTATTAGACTTTGTGTATTATACAAGAAGTCTAAGAAACATTCTTTGCCAGAAATATAGGAAATGGCAGCTGCTTGGGAGGACAGATTTCCATAGTAACTAAAGAGAGCCTAGCCCTTGAGCAAATCCCAAACCACAGAAATTCATGTGAAGGAAAGTAAAGGGGAAAAAAGGAAAGGGGAAGGAAATGAGAAAGAAAAGACAGTGAAGAGAGGAAAGGACAGAAGAGGGAAAGAACAGAAGGAAAGGGCAGAAAAAGGAAAGAAAGCAAAAGAGGAAGGAAGGGAAAAAGAAAAAAGAAAAAAAGGAAAGAAAGAAGGAAGATCAAAAAGGAGAGAAAGAGGAAGAGAAAAGGGAAAGAAAAAGAGGAATGGAGGAAGAGAAAAAGGGAAAGAAAGAGGAAGGAAGGAAAAGAAAAGGGAAAGGAAGGAAGGAAGGAAGGAAGGAAGGAAGGAAGGAAGGAAGGAAGGAAGGAAGGAAGGAAAGAAAGAAGGAAACACCCCTAGGACCCGTGAGGGCAAACAAAAATTTGCCCTCAAAATGCCTGAATATTTCCCATAAAGGAGATTTAATTTAGAAGTTGAACCTTAAAGTATCTCTTCTACTGAGATGAAACTAAATCATGTCAGAAGTTAATGAAGGGACCACTACTCTTTCCAAAGGAACAAAAAGATAGTCATTTAAGTCCATTCAGTATGCCTGAAACAAAAGAAGAGATCTAAAGATCTCTTATGAAGAAAGAACTTTATAATAGAAATATATCTACTAAGGGAAGATGTGTATTTTATATGTGTTATTGCTATTACTGTAAATCCCAGTAAAAATAAGATAAGTGCAGTTGGATTAAAAATTTAGAATGATGATTTTCCAAACTAAGAGAAAATTAAGTTAAATGACAATTAATTTGCATTATCCACACAACTTTGTCTTATAGTCCTTCCCGTCACATTCAAGGACTGAGTCGCACATAAATATCCTTTGGTTAAAATTGGTCTTGGTATGAGGCTGGAGCAATAGCACAGCTTGTAGAGTGTTTCCATGCACATGGTCGCCACCGGTTTGATTCCCAGCATTCCACATGGTCCCCTGAACTTACTAGGAATAAATTCTGACTGTAGAGCCAGGAGTAACCCCTGACCACTGCCAGGTGTGGCCCCAAGACAAACAAAAACAGAGGTCTTGGTAGAAAAGACTACTACACTTTAAAACAGAAACAGGATTATTTTGGTAAATTGGTATTTTGTCATTAGAAAGTTTGACTTTGAACAAAACATTTCAGTCTCTGAGCCCCAGTTTTTTTCAAGATTATCAGAAAGCTATTTGGTTATCTGTAGTCTCTTGTTAGATCTAAGTGTAAGGAAAATAGAGACAAAAGAGGAAAGGACTAAATAGCATTCTCTAACAAATCCATATCAAGATTCATGTCCTCATATGTCATGTTTGTCTTTCCCAGAAATTTCTCCTCCCTTCCTAATCCCTACCTAAAGATGAAGTGTTTCATGTATTGACTATAAGAGAAATGTATTTGAAAATCAGCATTCTCCTAAGTAACCCTAGTCTGCAAGAAGTGGAGGAAGAATTTGAATTTTTTGGCTTAGCATTCCAAGGGGGACCATAAAAATTGAGTGCTGTTTACAAATTAGATGAGAAGGCTGATCTCGCCACCAAAGAACTAATTAACTCGTGTTAAATTGTACTTATTTGAAAAAAATAGCTTGACGTGGTCATCAAATTTCAAAGGGTGCTCTCTCTCTCTCTCTCTCTCTCCCTCTCCCTCTCTTTCTCTCCCCCCCCCTCTCTCTCTGTCTGTCTCTCTCTCGGGAACTCAGGTGGCAGGGAGAGAGAAACAGACTGACTGTTAAATGAATGCTGCCCCCACCAGACATGCAGCTCTCTGCTTGCTACTAATTTACATTGACCTCTTTACTCTGATCTAAATCTAACTTGGTGGTGAAATCCCCAAGTGGGTTCTACTTTAATACACAGTCATTTGCCAATAGCTCCCTCTCTAAGGGGCTGCAAAGTGTGAAATCCCCACATGCAGAGCTAAACTTAGCAACCAGGCTGAGACGAGCACACCTGTTACAACACAGGGATGGAAGAGCTGGTCGCTGCATTCTGTCCCACTCGGGAGAGATTAAGCAGGCAGATGAAAACGCAGATTGGGGGCCAGATATTTCCTTTAGGGCATTCTATTTTCCAAAATGTAAATAACTCCAATGATTACATTTGGTGGTTTGAGCTGTGTCTTCATTCTACACTAGGGCTCCATGTACACTTCTCTTGTCAGACTTCATCGAATTCTGCCTATATACTGCAGGATTTATTTTATTTTTGTCTTTGGGCCATACCTGGGAGTGCTCAGGGGTTACTCCTGGCTCTACACTCAGGAATCACTCCTGTTAGGCACCATGGACCATCTGGAATGGCTACTGTATTATCTATCTCTCCTGCCCAACCTGAGACCGTTTTCAGGATACACAGCTCCCCTCACTCCAGAATCTCCCTTTTATATTCACAGTATTTAAATGCACTTTACAATTTGGAAGTCAATCACTGGATAAATGAAGGAATTGATTATATTTTCAACGGTAGCAAATAGTAAGATACCCAATGGCTGTCTTGTTGAATTGGATAAAGAGTCCGGTTATATGTATCTCCTATGTTTATCTGCCCTCCCAGGACAAGTTTCAGGAATCAGCAACAACAAAAACAGCAACAACAAAAAAGTAACCCTTAATCAGTGACTAGGATGAAGATTCCTGATCTATGATTAGGTCACTTACCTGTAAAACAACCATGCTCTTTCATCACAACCACCCTCAGGGGAGCTAGATCTTCAGCGAGCAGTAACCAAAGCATACAGCACTTTGCACTAAAATAGCAGCCTAACTCCCCACCATTTCCCCCACATAACTCCCTGATGGTTACACAAATGGAGACACATTTAAGCAGATGTGTCATTATTGTGACTCATGTGTATTAAATCTTTGGGAAAATAAACTTAATATCTTCATCATATAAAATTACTGAAAAGAAAAGTTTTTCCATTTATAATAAATTATATTGTGCACCTTGTTGTATTAAATATATTACTGCTCAGTGAAGCAACTAGGTAAACCAATATGAATATGTTTAATTGCTCCATGTATCAAAACAGTTGATGTAGCAAGTCAATTCCAAGTTCCAATAAATTTTGAACAATTAGTCATATATCTATGTCATCAATTTTTTGTTATTTTGGGGGCACAACTGGTGGTGTTCAGAGGTTACTTTGGCTATTCACTTAGGATTTACTCCTGGATGTGCTTGGGAGACCTTATGGGATGCTGGAGATCAAACCTGAGTGGGCAGCATGCAAGAAAAGCACCCTATCCTCTCTGCTATTTCTTTGATTTCTGTACTCACTTTTCATTGTAAGAGAATGCCTCTTGAAATTTTATTATACTAGATCATATGAGACTGCCATTTATCTCTATAAAAATGATCAAACATCCGCAATTCAAAAACATTTAGCCTAATAAGAAGAATCATCATTTAAATAAGCAGTAATCTCTCCTAAAAGAAGGAAAAAGAATTCACTTTGCAACAACATACTTTGACACATTTCAGTTTGGGGGATTATAAAGAATAATGTATATTGTATATTATGTATTGAGCAGGAAATATCAAGAATAATATCTAAAACATATTCTTCTAGTCCAAACTTATAACTGAGTTTGAGCACTGAAGACCCCATTGTGCTTACTATGTAGGTAAAAGGAATACATTAAATAAAGTTAAATGGTTACCATTATTAATACATTTTATTCATCCACATTGGTACTAAAGGATGTTTTAAACATGTTGAAGAATTATGTGGTTGATAAAGTGGGTTTCTCTGTTTGAAGCCAATATTTTAAAAAGTAATGTATAAAACACAGAACTATATTTAAATATTTAACACGTCATTTTTGTAACCTGGAAAATAAAAGCTGTTTGATTTTCTGAAATACATATACATAAGCTATATCTATACATATTGTAAACAGCATCAGTGCCTTCATTCCAAATAAATTTTAACAATTGCAAATTTGTGGAATTTATGACTTTGAAGTATCACGTATTTTTCTTATTCATTAATCTCCCAGTTTTAGTTTTCATCTTATTTTTAAATTTATTTATGCATTTACTTATTCCTAGTAAGATATAAAAAAAGATGACTGCCAGTTGCATGGAAGGTGATCTGAGATGATAGAAAGCTAAGTTATCGAAAATGTTCAACGTTCCTTATTTTCCACTTGCTGAGACTTTCAAATGTGCTATCCATTTCATGCTTTATTCATCTACTCCTAATAGCAACCCTGTAAAATTGAGTTGAATTATTATGAAGCCTGTTCTGTGAAAAGAGGACATGAGCACATAGGCTAATGAGGCATTTGGGGTTATACAGAGGCCAAGTATAGATCACACCATGAGTCTCAAGAATCCTAATTTAGTATTCATCCAACTGTACTTTGATTTATGAACACTAAATAGATATTTCAAATCTAATCACTTTATAACATTCCAAGCTATTGGCTCTATAGATAATTAACATCTTGTTCTAAATCCCCCCAAGTAAGCAGAATTTTACAAGTGCAACAACACATTTATGTCTGTAAGAAAAATTTACACAAAGGCACATCCTGCAACTTTAATTTCTAGGAATAAGAGGGAGAAGCAGAAATAAAATTAAATTATGAGCCATGTTGGAAACCCAAATCTTCTGATTAAATATTCAATGACCATTTTTAGCATGCATGATTATTATCTTTTCCATCCCTAGTCAGAACTATGTCTTCTTAGGTAAGTGGTGCTTCTCTCTAAACTGCATAATACTTAAATTGTGCATAACTATTCCATTTAGTATTCTCTGGTTACATTCTATGTAAACCAGGAGAATAAAATTGAGAATAGAATAGATACTGCAGAGATCAAACTCAGCAATCAAAACTTACAATATGACAAAGAAGATAAGAGCCTAAATTTATTTGTTCATTCAATAAACGTTGTTCAGCATGTAATGTGTGTATAATATAAACATCAGTCTATACCCTGGTGAAGGAAGTGTCTTCTTAGAATTAACAGCAGTAAATAATTACACTAAGACTACATTGTAAAGGAGAAACAGAATATTTGAGTATATACAAAGTGGATATGATGCTGCAATCCTGGCCAAGATTGTCAAGGTAAAACATGACTGAGAAAATAATATCTAAGCTAACAGATGAGTGGAATAAACAAATGAGTGAAATAAAAGGATATTTCACTCAAAAGATGAGTAAAATAAAAGAATAGAGTAAACATTCCATAGAGAGAAGGGCATTTTCAAAAAATCTGAGTTTAAATAAGCTTCATAAGCTTGAAAAATCACACTGAGTGAATTACAGAAGTTGGAAAGGTTAACAGGAAAAGTCATTTTCTTGTGATAAATGTTATGAACAATTATTTATTTTATGTACAAATAAGAGAATATTAGTAGCAGGGTTGAAAATAAACTGAAAAAAGACTATAGTGAATACATATAGAGAGACCAGTTAGGAGAGTAAGAAAAATTTCCATTTTTATTTTGTTTAGTTTTCTATTTCTTGTGGTGCCAGGTACTGAACTCAGCACATCAAAAATAGAAGTCAAATAAATTGTCTCCATGAGCTACATTCAAGGTGTCATTATTTCAGAAGAAATATAATAGTACCTTAAGATTATTAATATTAAGTAATGCTTTGTAGGAATAAGAAGAGAATGGCTTAGAGATAGACTTAAAATTACTTGACTTGGAAATGAATAGTTGTGAAATAAAAGGGAAGATTCTAAGCTAGCATATTGGTTCCTATTTTGGAAAGTATCTAATGGCTCTATTCTCTGAGAAGGGGGAATTGAATTAGAATTATTTTTTGGTTTTGGGGCCAAACCTGGCAGTGGTCAGAGGTTAATCCTGGCTCTGCAGTCAGGAATTACTCTTGGAAAACTTGGGGGACCATATGAGAGGGTGGCTAGTGAACTCAGGTGGGTCACATGCAAGGCAAGTGCTGTACCTGCTATATTATATCTCTAGCCTCCTAAGTTAGATTTTGGACATTTAGCATGGTGTGCACTTCAGACATCCACAGTAATGAGTAGCATCTAAAAATATTGGTTTGGAGTTCAGAAGATTAATTAGGTTAGGATAAACACTTTTTGGAACTGATCATATGTAAACTTTGTAGGGAAGAGGTTCAGAGCAAAAAGAACAAAGGACAATAATATAATATAATATAGAATATAACCAAACATGTTCTTCACCTATTTAAGAATGATTATTCACTGGTCAATCAAGTTGGGAAAGAAGATTATTTTTAAGAGTTCTCAAACAATGGCAGGTTTTCCAAGAGATACTTTAGGTGAAAAATCCATAGAAGAGTAAATCAAATTCAAAGACCTTTGGAGCTCTGGAAGGCTTTAAACTTGGACTTAATGTTTATTTTTTGAATCATATAAGAATAGAATCTGAAAGTAAAGGGCAGTATGATAAATAAGAGGTAAATATGGTCAGTAATTCACTCAGAAAACTGAAAATGATGAGGCTGTGTGAATACAATTCTAGAATAAATAATAAAAAGAATAAATAATAAAAAGAATAAATAAATAATAAATAAAATAAATAATAATAATAAAGTCTGGACAGATTGTATAGAACAGGAATGACTATCAAATCTATGTGACAAAGTCAGCAGGAAAATGTCTTTGGCTGGTGGGTTCTTAATTTTGACATAAAATAATTAACCAATAAAGCCAACAAAGAGCTAAAGCAATAAATAGTACAGCGGATGGGGGACTTTATTTTGCATGCCAGGGATCCATGTTTGATGTAGGCACTAGATATGCCCAATGGAGCCCCTTCAGGAATGGCCCTGAATGAAGAGTAAGGAGCAAGCCCTGAACACCATAGGTTGTGGCCTTCTGACAAAACATATCCATTTTATACTCCAAAGCCAAAATGTCTGGAATGTTTTCTGAGCCAACAGTGATCCCTTGTTAAAGTAGGAAACAAAAATGTAACAGAAGACCCTCTGCCCAACCAAAAAAAATAAATAAATAAGCCATGTTTTAAGTTCCAAAAGGTCCAATATTCTTATTTATTTTGATACCTAATATCTTCAAGTTAATTCCACTATTTTATCATTCCTTGAAGTTGCACATTATTTCATTGTGTATCTGGACCACATCTCCAAAATTCATTCAGCTGTCATTGAACAACAAGGTTGATTCACCTCAGCAACTTCTTCAATGATCTGATATCACTGGCAAAGACAACAAAAAATAAAATTACACTATATAATATTAGTTTCTACATGGCAAAAGTAACACAGGCTAAAACTAAAAGACAGCTAACTGAATGAGAAAAAAAAGTTTGCATTCAACACGTCTGATTAGAGTTGAATATCATGTATAAAGTATTGACAAAGATCCACAAAAATAAATTAAAAAATCTTATCAATATATGGGGAGGGGAAATGAACATTCACTTCTCAGAGGAAGACAAATGAATTGCCTATAGGCACATGAAAAAGTATTCACCATCACTTATCACTAGGGAAATCCAAACCTAGTCAACAATGAGATATCATCTCACACCAGTGAAAGTAAATGCACACATCAAAAATCGTAGGAGTAATCTGTGATGGCAGTGATGTGGTAAAAAAGAAACACATCCCCTGCTGATGGGAATGCTGTCTGAGCTGCCATAGGAATCAGAAATTTCATTTGGGTATCTATTCCCAGAAATTAAAAATCATTCATTCAAAAGAACATATGTACACCATTGTTCATTGCTGTAATGAGTACAAAAGCTAAGAAACGGATTAGGTGTTTTTTTTCTTGGTAAAATACAATTGCATTTTTTTCATAATAGAATATTATTGAAGGCATTCCAGCAAAGGTTAAGAGCCATATCAATTACACATACTGATAATCAGTAGCAATTTTTAAAATTATTAGGTATTAATCTATGTTGAATAATCTATATGCATTATTATTTTAACTTAAAATCCCATTAAGTAGGTACTATTGTCCTTATTATTTCTATGAAAATATTGAGGTTAATTAAGAAAGGTTAAATTATTTCCCATGGTCACACAGGTGACCATGTCATTGACATGAAATAACAACAAAAAATTGAGATTTAAACACATAGCCAACTGACTCCAAATCCATAATCTAACATTATACTGTACTTCATGCAATCCTAATATTATAGAAATACAGGAATTGATTTCTCTACAAAACCCTAAGGATGGCATGTACCCCTAGGTAAGGTAGTTTAGATATTAGAATTCAAAGGGTTTGCAAAAAATGCACCTAGGAATGAAAAATATAGCAAGAAACAATAGGACAGACAAATATCTGCCTGCTGCAACATGGGACAAGCAAGAGAAGAATATGACTATGGGTATGGATAAAGGTTAAATAGGAAACTGTCAGAAGTTTAGTTTGTATTTTTTTCTTTTTTGGTTTTTGGGTCACACCCGGCAGTGCTCAGGGGTTACTCCTGGCTCCATGCTCAGAAATTGCTCCTGGCAGGCACGGGGGACCATATGTGGCACCGGGGTTCGAACCGATGACCTTTTGCATGAAAGGCAAACGTCTTACCTCCATGCTATCTCCCGGACCCCTCGTTTGTATTTTAAGTGTGCATTCTGATAGCTATGCAAGATATCTCAATCTCTGATATTCATGTACATATTGAATGTTACTGTGTTTATATTAACTGCTCTTTAATCTCACTGTCAGCAATAGCTCACTTGTTGGGATCCTGCAGACCTGTGTGAAAGTAATACTGTATTGAATAAATGACCTGCTTATGAAACCACATGGCTGCCCAGGTGACCAAGAGCGTGGACAGCCCATTGTGCTTGCCTGTCTTAATATACTCATTATTCTCCTTATGAAACTGTCTCATTCTTTGCAAATGACCCCTGCTGGAGGTGGGTCAAAGGTGCCAATCTGATTGACCTTAGACATAGAAGCAATTTATATATTGATTAGAAAATTAAATCAGATGTCAAAGGAACTTTTAATACTAAATATATGTATCTATCATATAAATATGTTTATACATATATTATATGTGTATTTATAGAACATTGAAGAAACAACTTTCTTTTTCTTTTGGGGTCAGACCAGGGCCTACTCCTGGTTTTATATTCAGAGATCACATCTGGCCTTGCTTGGGGGACTAGTGCTTTAAGCAGTGTACTATCTTTATAGCCCAAGAAAAAAAAACCTCTAATACATTGAACAGATTAATAAAAGCTCTCAATTTCAAAAGTAAAAAAATTAAATGAATTCAACATAAATGTTTTCAAATTCAAACTGAGAGCTAATTTTTGTTTTTCTTGGACACCACTATTCATCGCAGCACTCTGTATAATAGCTAAGAGTTGGAATCAACCTAAATTTCCAACATAGACAAGTGGATCATGAAATGTGGTACATTACATAATGAACTACTACAGATCTGTAAGGAATGATGAAATCCAGCCCTTTACTGCAATATGGATGGAACTGGAAGATATTATGTAAATAAAGTAAGCCAGAAGAAGGATACATGCAGAATGATCTCATCTATATGTGGTATTTAGAATTACTGCATGAAAATATGCAATGACCTAAGTGGGAGCAGTCAAGAACACTCTAGCCTCCAGAAATAGTTAAAAGAAGGAAAGAAATTGACTAGAGAAGGAGAAAGAGAATGTAAAATGATAGGGGATAGGGGCTAAGGATTCTTGGCTGCATTATTGGTGTTCAGATGGACAGAACTAAATATTCAAGCCTGATTCAAAAAAAAAAAATAAAATCATGAGACCCGAACTTTAAACAACCAAACTTAAAAAGGTGCCTATTATGATGGCAGGTTGGCACATGGGTTGGACTCTGGGAATATTGGTGGAGGGAGTTTGATACTGGTGGTGCTATTGTCCTGAAATATTGTATGTCTAAAACTCAACTATGAATAACTTTGTAAATCACAGTAGTTTAAATAATTTTTTTAACTTTTGCTTGACAAATAGGCTTAATTAAGTCTACTGTGCTAACTATGGTAGCATTTTATAGCCTGAAAACTTGAACTGTAAGAAAAAAATCAATAACTTCAATTGTAAAGTAAGAAGTCAAACTGGAATTTTAATTTAGAAAAATAGGGGTTTGTAAAGCATCTAAAAACTGAGTTAAAGAATTGGTTATCATTTAGAGGTAATATTTCTTATAATAGTTTAGTATTAAGCATTTTAAACCCAGAGAATATTGCAAAGTATTAAAAATTAGTCTTAATGTCAAGTCTTAATATTTAGCTATATATTAACTTCAGATTTTAAAAGAAAAATAGAAAATTTTAGTTAAATTTCCTGTGAACTTCTTTTCCTATCTCCTTCTCTGGAGGTAATTATTGAAAAATAAGAAATATACTCTACTCTCTGTTTGAATACCAAGTACTGAAATTACCTACCCTGCCATATGTATATGTTACTCTCTAAATTAATATGACTTTTCTTCCAGAATATTCCTGCCAAAGCAAATTATTTCATTGTTCAAAATAGGAACTTTATTATCAGCACAGAATCCATCTGATCTGGTATAGTTATTGTAAAAGGAGAAATCACATATTGGTAAGGGAAGCAAAAGCAAGTATAAATAAATGTGTCTATATCAAACAGTTTTCTGTGCAGTTAAGGAAGCTTGCATCAAAAAACAAAGATATGCTATACTGAATAGGAAGAGGCACTTTATACAGAACTCCTCAAACAGGTAATAAATATACAAATGATAAACATACTCATAAAAATCAACAATAAAATAAACAACCCCATAAAGTGGGTAGAAGATTTAAGTAGACATGTCTATAACAAGACATAAATGGCCAATAGTCACCATAAACAGTCGTTATCTCTTTCTTTCTATGAACATTTTTGCATTCACAGATCCAACCATGGTGTGGTTTAGTGAATACCAGGATAAGAAATTCCATTTACAAAAATACTGGTTATAAATTATGCAGTCATCAGGAGAGATGAAGTCATGAAATTTTCCTATACATGGATGTACACGGAATCTATCATGCTGAGTGAAATAAGTC
>PVKC010032149.1:0-14332 GCA_004027635.1 Crocidura indochinensis | reverse complement strand
GGGGGGGGGGGGGGGGGGGAGAGGATATGGGAAGTAGGATGGGAACTGAGGTGGACAGAGGACTTTTTGGTGATGGGAGTTCCCCTGATTTTATGTTAATTTGTACCTAAAATATGATTGCCAAAGATATGTAACCCAACATGTTTAAAAATAAAAATTTATATTAAAAATACAATGAATACTAGGAATTTAATGGCATGTTTACAAACTTAATGTATTGTAGCCATGTTACATAAACTACAATAAAACTAAATAAATATTAATTAAAAATAATGCTTTGAAATTACATACTCAAGTTCCTTCTCAGCTAAAGATTAATTCCTTTATCTATTGGTTATTGATTGAATTGTGGAAGTTGGTCCTTCTGCATTTGTTCTTAAAGCTTTAAAATAATATCTCAATTAAGGTAATTATTGACATAGCACCAATATTTTTGACATGGTGATTTGGGGACTATTGACTATTTCTTTTTCTAATTTAAAAAAAAATAAGTTTCTGATTTGAGTTGTGTCTGACTTTCAGAATTCACCTGGACATTTTGAATATTGCATTAGTAGGTATTCTAACTCTGCTTTTTTAGATCTTCCTAAAGAAGACACTTTAATAATGTCAAGTAGGAGAATGAAAGATACCCTGGAATTACTTACAAATGGAGGTCAAAGTCTGCTTCCCAGTCTCCATTGTCACTGCAGTGTTGAGACTCATGCTAGGTCTTCCTTCTTGTGTTTCCTGCTGACACCATTCTGGCAATAGGAAATTAATGCTTGCCTTATTATCATTCAGCATGAACAGAATCTAGATTTGTAATTTACTCTCAATGGACAGGACTGACAGTCTAGCCTTCCCATTGACCTTCTATTCATCATGCCATGGTGATTTTGACTTCTAGGAAATCATTCTTTTTTGTTTGTTTATTTGTTTTGTTTTATTCTGGAGCCAGTGCTCTAGAGTTACACCTGGCTCTGTGCTCAGGAATCACACTTGTGGTGCTGGGGGAACAACCGAGATGTTGAAGATTGAATCCAGATCAGCTGCATGCATGGTAAATACCCTCTGTATTATTACTCCAGCTTCCAGCTCCTTGGGCCATTTACATATATTTTTTATTGGACAGTTTTTCATATTTCCTCTATTTGAAGACTTAAACTAACTTCTACATCATGCCTTTAAATCATTTTTTCAGTTTGCTAATTTTCATTTTATCTTAATATATTCACTGAATTTATTTTATATTTTACTAAAAACAGGTTTTTTTTTTTTTTGGTTTTTGGGTCACACCCGGCAGCACTCAGGGGTTACTCCTGGCTCTATGCTCAGAAATCGCTCCTGGCACACTCCAGGGACCATATGGGATGTGCGATTTGAACCACCGACCTTCTTCCTGAAAGGTAAATGCCTTACCTCCATGCTATCTCTCTGGCCCCCACAGTTTTATTTTTTAATAATTTCTTTATTTAACCACTGTGATTACATACATAATTGTAGTTGGGTTTCAGTCATAACAAGAACAGTACCCTTCACTGTATAACCTTCCCATCACCAATACTTCCCTTTATTATATTGTAAGGGATTTACCCAGGATCTCACACTTCCAAGGCAAGTATTGTAACTTTGAACTATATCCCTTACCTATACTGAATTTTTAACTTCTAGAAATGTTTGCAATAAAGTTCTCTGCTCTTTATATATATATATATATATATATATATATATATATATATATATATATATATATATATATATATATATATATATGACTTTTGGGCCACACCTGGTGACACTCAGAGTTCCTCCTTGCTATGCGCTCAAAAATCGCTCCTGGCTTGGGGAACCATATGGGAAGTGAGGGGATCAAACCGAGGTCTGTCCTTGGTTAGCAATTGCAAGGCAAATGCCCTACTACCGGTGCCACTGGTCTGGCCCCTCTTTATTTATATTTTTATGTCTATTTGAAAAGGAAACCTTAGACTCCAAAACCAGAACCTGGAGAGATGCAGATCTAGAAGCAAATACCAAATTCAGGAAATAATCCACACAGTGAAAGGGAGTAAAAACAGATTCAGGAATTCCAACACAAAAGTCAGGAATTCCAATACCTGCTCCTAAGAGGCAGACAACCAAATGGAAGAAGACCCAAGAATGACTCCAACTTTCCTAAGATCAGGCTTTTTATTTGCAATAATCAGACCACACTCTAGGGTGGATAACTAATACTGAATAAGGTGGAACCCAGTAATCCAACAGTAGATCACAACCATAGGTGGAGAAGGAATACTGAGTAGGGTAGGACCCAGTTAATCCAACATCTATTAGTTGTTATAACACACTTAATCTTTTATATTCTATGTATGATAATTACACTATCTCATCTTTGTGAGTCCAATTCTTTTTTTGTTGTTTTGTTTTTTTTTTTGGGGGGGGCACACCCGTCAGATGCTCAGGGGTTACTCCTGGCTAAACTCTCAGAAATTGTCCCTGGCTTGGGGGACCATATGGGACGCCAGGGAATTGAACCGAAATCCTTCCTTGGCTAGCGCTTGCAAGGCAGACACCTTACCTTTAGCGCTACCTCACCGGCCCCGTGAGTCCAATTCTTAATGATTTTAAACATTCTTTTTGTTTTAGTTTGGATAATAACTGGCAGTGATTAGGCTTAATCTTGGCTCTGCATTTAGGAATTACTCCTGACAATAATCAGAGGACCATATGGGATGCCAGGGTTCAAACTCAAGCTAATTGTTGCAAGGCAAACTCTCTATAAACACTATTGCTCTGTCCCCAGAATTAGGAACATTCTTTAATACCATCCCTCAAGACTTACAGGAATTACACATATATTTATATTTGTAAGATATATGTATGCATATATATTCATTCAGATGACCAACATTTATTTCTCATTTATATCTGGGTAATTTTGTTTAATAATTTTGGCTACACTGAGGGTGCTCAGAGATTGTACTGGCTCTATACTCAGGAGAGCTGTTCTTAATAAAGCTCAAGCACCACATTGTGGTGCTGAAGATCAAACCTGGGTTGCATGCATGTAAGGCAAGCTCCTTACTCACCATATCCTCTTGCTGCCAATAACATCTAATTTTTATTCATGCTTTGTGTTTTTAACTCCCCAAAGTTTTGGCATTTCTAAAACTTTGAGAATAAGTGTGTATTTTATTATGTGAATTATTTGACTTAAGGGAAGCACCTAAGAATGCAGACTGACTGCCAGTAGAACTGAGTAATAGAGGGTTGGAATCTCTCTTTTTTTTTCAGTCTAGTCTAAGTAATATACCTACAAAATCCAAATGTGTGTTTTTTGGTGTCTAAGAGATTCCAGAGTGGTAAACATGTGGAGATTTAGGGAGAGTGGTGTTCCAGAGAAGGAAAAGTACAATTCTGCTTTCCACCATTTATTAATTCTATGTATCTCTTCCTCTGGCCATTGCTGAGTTGTAGACTTGTAATAAATTTGTGATCTAAGGTAAGTACTAAGGTTGGAATTCTGTGCATCATTCTAAAAAATAATTAAATCTAAAGAGGGTTCTTAGAAACTTTTGATCTATAGTTAGATAATCAAAAGGTCAATAATAGTCAGTTTATGACTGTTACCTGGTCTGAATATCTCCAACCTGCAACTGCGTGGTTACCTGACTGGCATTTGAAGTGGAGACCAAATGAATCTGTAATATCCTATACAAACTCTGAGTGGCTGGTGTTTAAATTGCTTATGGATAAGAGGAAATCTCTAAACACTCATTGACATCAAGTTTAGTACATTTTTGGGGAGGAGGCACACCCTTATTGCTCAGGGGTTACTCCTGGTTATGCACTCAGAAATACTCCTGGCTTGGGAACCATATGGGATGTCGATGGACTGAAGTTTTGTTCATCCTAGGTCGCAGCATGCAAGGTAAATGCCCTATCTAAGCGCCACTAGTCCGGCCCCATGCAGTTCCATTTCTACTCTTCTGTTTAAATTAACACATTTATTTTATGCCTCAGTAGTTGTATCAAATAATTCACAAACTTATATCACATATTTGTATTATAAATAATAATGAATTGAATAATTGTGCAAAATAATTTACACTTCAATCTGTGCCATGTGTCGGTATTGAGGGACAGATGGTCAATAAAACAAGTCTTGATCTCAGGAAGCTCAGAGCCTAAACCAAGTTTCTATGTTTATATGATATAGATATCTGATAATTTCATCTAAAATTTTTGTTTAAAATTAGACAGCAGGACCGAAGAGATAACAAAATAGTAGAGCATTTGCCTTGCATGCAGCCAACCCAGGACAGATGATGATATGAATCCCGGCAACCACATGGTCCCTAGAGCCTGTCACCAGCGATTTCTGAGCGCAAAGCCAGGAGCAATCCCAAGCGCCGCTGGATGTGAACCTAAAACCAAAAATAAAATAAAATAAAATCAGACACAAAAAATTAGTACACACTATCATTTTTACTAAAGATGAAGGTTATAACTAAATAATAACAGTAATAGTCATGCTTATTATTCAAAATATGAATTCTCAATTTAGTTTCATAATAAATTTTATTAAAATATTTTGGTCTCTAAAAAGACAAAATAAATAAGTAATAAATAAAATAGTATATTTATCATTAATTATATAATTTCTAGAATTTTATATAAAACATTTTTTTAAAAAGTAAGGTTAAACTTAATCTTTCTCAATGTTGACTTTCAATGCTTTATTTATCCAAAGCAAGTAATATTTATTTCAATGACTAAATGAAAAAAATTCATCCTGCAAGTCAATGTAGATGAATACATATTAAAAGAAATGAAATATAAAAGAAAGAAATGCCAAGCAAGTGTTAGGATTGCTGCTGAGTGAATAAGCATTCAAATCTTGTTTTCTTTACTTGTGCACTTTGGCACTTAATCAGAGCAGTAAAACATTGAGGTTAAGGTACTCTGACTACTTTTATTTCATCTAAAAGAATAAATGCATAATTCTTATTCTCAATACATCCTAAAAGATATATAAAATTTAATGAAATGCATATTTCATTTTATGAGGCAGTTTTCCTAGTCTGATTAATGTATTGAACAAAACATATTTAAAAATGTGTATGGTATCACTATATTTTAAAGGATGCATGCATTTAAAGGAAATAAAAAAATCAACACTTAATTCAATTCAAGCTAAATACTCTACTTAAAGAAGCTTTGTGAGGCAAAAATTTTTGCTTGAATCTACACTGTATGTCATTCTATTTAAAATGGTATACTTGAAAAAAAAATAAAAGAAAGGTAAAATTTGGAGGACAGAGGGATAGCACAGTAAATAAGGCATTCACCTTGCATACCACTGACTTAGGTTCGATTCCCAACATTCATATGGTCCCCCAAGCCTGCCAGGAGTGATTCCTGAGTGCAGTGCTATGGCAAAAAAAAAAAAAAAAAGATAAAATTGGGGGCCCCAAAAGACAAGATAGTAGGGCTAGGACACTTATAACCAGATTTAATCACCAGTACCCCATACAGTACCCTGTACCTGTCAGGAGTGAATTCTGAGTCCAGGACCCTGAGATCACTGGGTGTGGCCCCCA
Organism: Crocidura indochinensis; assembly: GCA_004027635.1. Classification (NCBI taxonomy): domain Eukaryota; kingdom Metazoa; phylum Chordata; class Mammalia; order Eulipotyphla; family Soricidae; genus Crocidura; species Crocidura indochinensis. Next base: position 8,750 of record PVKC010032149.1, on the reverse strand, counting down.
AACAAAACAAACAATTAAGCTAAAAAAGTGAAGCAAGAAAATTAAATAAAACATGTGATTTCTTTCTTATAAATTACCTAATTTTAGTTATATACTATTTTCATTTCAGTAATATATAAATTTCATAGTAATAGGTTATTTTTTTAGAAATAATTCTATTTAAAAAATTTCAAAGCCAAGAAAAGCAAATTATTCTTTCTTAAACTATTAAAATTATTTTTCCTGGTTACGTCACTAACAGATATGTCTGCCAGATTCTTCTACTTAAAAAGTTCATTTTCCAAATCAAACATTAAAAAACCACACATACAAAATTTCAGCTCAAAAATTTTTTCCATTGTGGAACCCAAAAAGTAACTTAGGTTAATTATACTTTCTTAATTCTTTGTTATGACTTTTTAAAAAATATTTATGCTTCATAAGATATACTGAATAAAATTATGTGCTTAAAATGTTTTTTTTAAATAATTTAAATTGTGGAATATTAATGGAATATTATTAACTACATTAATAGTTTATATTCATGATTAGAAAATAGTTATGGCAATATCTAAGATCTAGTAAGACTGAAGAAAAAGATATTTCCCTAGAACCAATGGCTTTGATTGGGTCTTGGAAGTAGAATAAAAAGAATCACATCTTAATAAAAAAAAATTAATGTACTGCTTTTAATGGTTTCTAAATTGAAGTCATGGATTGATTTAATAAAAACTAATGAGCACAATTAGACTTGGCTGCTCTAAGCAATAACTTCTGAGTATATTGATGTCAAAGGGGAGAATGATTCAGTGTGTTTTCTACAGAAGACTTAAGCAGATTTTATAATACCTTAGAGTTAACAGTGCTTATTAGAACAACAAAGATAAAGTTATTACTGTTCACGAAGGAATGATATTTAGGGAATAAAATCTAACCAGAAAAGGTAGAAAATAGAATGCAAATGTTTGCATTTTATCTAGGAACATTAACATTTGAACAAAGACATTCAAAGTTCACACATATGTAAATCCTATACTTATAGAGAAATAAATTTTAAAGACTACTTATAAATGCAAAGCTAAACACAGGAGGTTGGTTTTATTTTTTCTTGCCCACAGATAAATATAAGGCAAGAAAAATGTCTTCTGGTAGTTGAGATAATGTGCTTTTTAGAAAAAAAACAAAGAATAGTTCTAGAAATTAATTTACACACTCTATTTAAACTAATCAAAGTTCTTAAAAAGTAGTGTGAATAATCATGGAAAAAGAAGACTATTGGTGGGCAGTTTGCTGATATAAGTTTAAGGGATGTTTTTAAGCAAAATAAAGAAACTTGCAAGATACAATTGCATAAAAGTTCAAAGATAGGGGCTGGTGAGGTGGCGCTAGAGGTAAGGTGTCTGCCTTGCAAGCGCTAGTCAAGGAACGTCTGTGATTCGATCCCCAGGCGTCCCATATGGTCCCCCCAAGGCAGGGGCAATTTCTGAGTGCTTACCCAGGAGTAACCCTCTAAGCATCAAATGGGTGTGGCCGGAAAAAAAAGTTCAAAGATAACTGGGGATATGGCTCAGCAGTAGAGCATGTGCCTATTATGTGCGAGGCTTAGGGTTGATGTTTGGCACCATTAAAGAAAAAGTTAAATGATAAATGGTAAAAAAACACCTGCTTTTTATATATAACCACACATGTTTAAATAGCAAAAGGGAAATATTCCAATATGAAAACATGTAAGAACTTAAAATAATATTTAAAAAAGGGTCTGCCTGTGTGCTAGTGTAGGACCGACTGCAGTTCAATCCCCTGGAGTCCTATATGGTCCCCCAAAGCATCACAAAAAAAAAGAAAGAAAAAAAAAGACAAATGATCAATAAGCACTTTAAAATATATAAATACATACAGCCCAAAATTTAAAAATTTAAAATTTAAGCAATACTGACAGAATTACTCAAGGAGAGGTTCTAGGGAATCCCCACCCCCCACTTTGCCTACCCTGTGTAATTGAGGGCCACCAGAGCCACACCTAATGAGGCATATTCAAGGATAGACAGGGCTATACTTTTGAGGGTCTATGTGTTTCCAGCCATCAAATCAATGTCAGATGTATGAAAGCTTTTCACCTGTACTCTCTCTGGTCCGTGTTTTTTTGTTTTGTTTTGTTTTGTTTTTTAAAGCTTTCTCAAAACATTTTTTTAAGTGGCCAGAGAGATAGTATAGCAAAGAGGCTTCTTTCCTTGCACACAATGATGTTGATTTGATCCCTGACAGTCTATTTGAAATTCCAAGCCCAACCAGAAATGAGTCCTGAGGAGAGTCAGCAGTCAGCAGTAAGTGCTAAGTAGAACTCAGTGTAGCCGTCCCAAAAGATGAAAACAAAACAAAACAAAAACAACAACAAAAAGGATTTTTTTGGTTAAAATTAACTTAAAATGTTTTTTTTTGTATTTTCTATTAAATTATCAAGATAAAGCAGCATTTTGTTGCATGTATAGGCTTTAGTAGATTATAAAAACCCAAAAGGTATCAGTTTTTCCTTTTCTTTAGTTGTTTTGATGACTAGAGGTCAAAAACACTGTTTTTTGTGTGTGTGCTTCAGTGCTCAGTTGGTTGGACATACTTTATTTGTAGGGCTTGTACACACTTGGCAGTGTGTCTGAGATGACACATATGGTGGATGCTGGATAGGAAATTGGATGTCAAACAGACCACTGGTTTATGCTAAGACAGGAAAGGCAGTAAAGGTGACCAAATGTTTGGTCTTAGAACACCACTGGACTTTCTATCACCGGTGTCTAATAGATCTTAGGAAGATAATTCATATAGACCTTATGTTTCAGTTGTGCCAACTTTGCTACCTTATCCATATTTAATTTGGTCTTCTATCATTTCTGAACAGTTTAGAATAACAATATATAACATTTATATATTATTTCATGTTATTCATTGTTCTATCCTTCTACCTGTCATTTTTACCTATCCAACTTTCAGACTCAATAGTATAAAAAAGAAGATATTAAGAATATTATTTTCTCATTCAAATGTTGGATTTCCACTTTGGCAAGCACATTTTTTAATACTTACTTTCTTAGGCTGCAAGTGATTATCCTAAGGGACATGAGCCTTTTAGTCACAGAACTAAATGTTTTCTACTAAGCTTTTCTTCCTCATAAAATGTCTGCATGTTCATTTCATAAACCTTCTCGTCCTTTTAGACAAAAGCCCATTCTTGTTATGATTATTATGAAGTAGTGCAGACTTGGACTTTTCCTTTCCTATATTTTTCTATTTCTGCTCTTCTTAAAATTATTTGAGAAATTTCCTTTACTTTAACTTTTATTTTTGAATTAATGTATTTTATTTTGGTGTGCTTTTTAAGTGGCTCTCTGGAGTTATGGGCCCCTCCAGTGGTTCTTGGCCAGTCAAACTGGCAGTTCAGTATAAGGGTCTGGGAATGTTACGTTACTCATGTCCTTTATCCTTAGGGAATTTGAGTCTCCAGGATGCTGAAGACCCCCAGGCCTGTACCATGTAGTGATCAGTGGACTAATATCTACTATAAAAATAGATACAGTACTCTATTTCTCAAACTTTCTGTGGGATATTTAGCTATGTGAAGCTAAGATTTGCTACTGGGTAAACTAAATAAAATGAGGATTTTTTTTATTCAGGTCAAATATGACTAGAAAGCAATGGACTAAAAATTTGAGACTTTTGTATTTACCTTCTAATTGCCTTTATTTTATTTTAAAATGTTAGTGCTTATTTGATATTCATTTATTTATTGCTTATTGAACAATTTTGAAGAGCAGGCCTTTCATGCACTGCTCAGGGTCCAGGGGGATACTACTGGTAATTTTTGATGAACAGAGGCAGAAGTCTCAATGTTTGGGAGTAAGGATGGATGGGTAATGGGACTCTATGGCTACACTTGGGTGTACAGAAAGTTGAATACTGTGGATGGGTCTAAAACGAAACTAGTGTCCTGAAAAGAAATGCATGCCTCACTATGGTCTCTAACTAGCTGATTTATATTTGAGAATACTTGGTCTGAACATTTATATTTATTTTTATATTTTTATATTTATATTTATTATAAAATTTATATTTAAGAATTTAGATGCTAATTTGTTTATAGTTATACAAGGAAAATAAATTGCATGCAGTTCCTTCCAATTTTAATTCAATATTCTTGAAGAACATCAGATGGGATGAAAATTCATCTTTGGAAACTCTTATACTGCATCCTGGAATACACTTCCATTGACACTTGATTGGACCAGTAAACTTTCTGAGATCAATTCTGATATGGCAAGATGTCCCTTATTCCATTAATGATTATGATGAACAAAGAACTAAACGCCTACATCATAAATTTATATACATTAATAGCTTTCCACTTTTTATATTCTTCCCTCCCTGATATTCAGACCAAATATTCAGAGGGAGTAAAACCTTAAGCTTCTTTTAAGTTTTATATGTGTAATTTTGAAGTTACCAGAGATATATAACAGTTTTATTTCAGGTATTCTCTATTGTTCATTCTCTTGTCAATCATCAAATGTGTGCAGCAGTTGGCAAACTGTCAGATCACAGATGGATGCCTACTATAGAATTTGCAAATAGTAACCATGAAGATTTCATCTTGCTATTATTATTTCAGTAATTTTTTCAAAATTTTATCATCTTCTTGAAATATAATTTTAATCATTCAGGGTTTCTTTAGAATCTTTTGCCATATGTCATTTTCTTCATAATGATTTCTGGTACCCTCCATGAATTTTTCCTACAACTGAGAAATAAGAGGAGAAGAAACAATTATTTTCAAGTTTATTTGCATTCTAAGGAGGGCATCTAAGTTTCTGTTAGTCTCATGTAACTGATGACTGTCTTTTGTCTCTCATGGAATCTCATTCAGGAATATCACTATACTGGTATTTACAAATGTATTTCTGAGCCTCCTTTCTTTCCAGAATTCTGGGCTTAAGTATTTGGTTTTAGTTGTTATTTTTACATGACTGTTTAATGTCATTTCAAAGTCAAGAATGTCAGAACAGAAATCTTATACTTGTCTGAAAATGTTTTCTTTTTAATTTCTTTTTCTTTCTTTTTTTTTTTTTTTTGGTTTTTGGGCCACACCCAGTGACACTCAGGGGTTACTCCTGGCTATGGGCTCAGAAGTCGCCCCTGGCCTGGGGGACCATATGGGGCACGGGAGATCAAACCACGGTCCGTCCAAGGCTAGCGTGGTAAGGCAGGCACCTTACCTCCAGCTCCACCGCCCGACCCCTCTTTTTAATTTCTGTCTCTATCATTGGCAATACTATCAGACAACTTGTTCAGAAGTTTAGGAGTCTTTCATAATTCCCTTTTTCTTTCACTATATATTTCTGATTCATCAATATCTTCAGTTCTGTCTCTGTAATAGATTCTGCATCCTTCTCTTCATATTGTCTCTCCTGTAACCAAGCCAAAAGTTTCTTTCATTCATACCATAAACATCTTCAAATATCTATAGACAGCAAATCTCTTTTTTTTTTGGTTTTTGGGCCACACCTGGTGACGTTCAGGGGTTACTCCTGGCTATGCGCTCAGAAGTTACTCCTGGCTTGGGGGACCATATGGGAATCCGGGGTCCGTCCTAGGCTAGCACAGGCAAAGCAGGCACCTTACCTCCAGCGCCACCACCCAGCCTCCAGCAAATCTCTTTTATGGTATCTACTTTGACTACACAGTGACAAAGAATAATAAACTGAAATAATAAATTGTGAAGCTCTAATTAAATCTTACTTTGAGTTTAAAACATCCTGTGGTTTGGGTAGGTATCAAAAAAATACAAGCTCTCCAATAGTTTTTCAGTCCCTTCGTATTTGACATCTACCAGTATCCTGACCTTATCATTTGCCCCTCTTTTCCTGTGCCTTGAAAATGCAAAGACATTGCTATGCTAGAGACTCTTTGAACTGGTTGTTTCCTATATGTGATTTCTTAGATCTTTTTAAGATTGGCTTATTTCTATAAATGTAAATGCAATGAAATATTCTCTCATCCCTAGTTCAAAGTAGTACCCCTTCACCATTTCCCTTAGAAGTCACCATTTTGCAATAATGGCATTATTCTTACTTACTGTAGTTATGATTATCCAAATATAATCATATTATATTTTATAATTTCTATATAAATTATATAGTATATTTTCTCTTTCTAAATGTAATTTTAGGGGATCTTATGCATTTTCACAGTTGACTACCTGGTGCCACTGTAGTGTTTGGCACAGAAGAAAATATCTCAACAAATTGTTTTTATATGTACAAAACATGTATATCTTTAATATTCTTGACTCTCAAACAAGTCGAGCACTTTTGTGATTAGAAAATGGCACAGTGGAAGAACATTTGTGTTGAATGTTTAAGGCCCTGAGTTTGATCCCTAGTACTTGAAGCAGTCACTACCACCCAACCTCTTTGGTAAATTCTACATACATTAATTTTTGATCTGTTTTACTAATAATATAAAATTATAGGAATATTTATTTAATTCAACATTTGAACAAAAATAAATTACATTTTCTTACTTAAAAAAGCTCTGGGGGCTGGAGTGGTGGTGCGAGCAGCAAGGGCCTGCCTTGCCAGCGCTAGCCTAGGATGGACCTCTGTTCTATCTTCCCAGGCGACCTATAAGGTCCCCCAAGCCAGGAGCATAGCCAGTAGTAACCCTGAGCGTCACCGGGTATGGCCAAAAACCAAAAAGACACACCCCCACAAACTACCCCCCAGAACAAGCTCTGGGGTCAAGGTATAACTCAGTGATTCACTATTTGTCTTGCATATGTGAGACCCTGGGTTCAGTTACTGACCACATGTGCATACAAAATCTTAGAATAAAGAATAATTCCACCAGGCTTCCACTTCAGTTGAAACTGGTACATTGGGGGGGAAAAACTATTACCTTGAACGAAGAGAGCTAATTACATAGGGGAAACATTAGTGTTGATACATGTGTCTTGTCACATGTTCAAGTCCAGAGTGAATGAATTTGTCTCTTTTAGATCGCTGTTTGTTCTATGGGAGTTGTATTACTCTATAATGCCTTTGGTTGGGGGAGGTGTTCAAGGTTTCATTATCAACCTGGGAACAAGGCTGGATTAGATTAGAGAGGAAGTTCTGCAATGTTCAGAGGAACAGACAGCATAAATCTGACTCCCTGAAAAAGGAAAGCAGTGTAAGAATTCCAAAATAGGGGTTGGAGAGATGTACAATGGTTATGGTTATGGAGCTTATCCCACATGGCTCTCAGGTTCTTTTTTTTTTTTTTTTTTGGTTTTTGGGTCACACCCGGAAGTGCTCAGGGGTTACTCCTGGCTCCATGCTCAGAAATTGCTCCTGGTAGGCACGGGGGACCATATGGGGCACCGGGATTCGAACCGATGACCTTTTGCATGAAAGGCAAACACCTTACCTCCATGCTATCTCCTGGGCCCGGCTCTCAGGTTCTATCCTAAGAACTGCATATAGTCCCTTGAGCACACTAGGAGAGATCTCTGGGTTGAGTTGGTTGTAAACCCTGAACACCTTGAATGCAACCTTAAAACAAAAACCAAACAAAAGTTGGGAGATAGGAAGCATTATGCGAAAATATTACACTAAGCAGGGTTCGCAGAGATCGGAGTCCAAAGCATCTTTGCAGTGATGCACCCAGAAGGCCAGCCGGGGTGGATGACTGGACTTCGTCTCTCAACACTGGGGCATTCTCGCTACAACCAGCAAAACAACACATGCAGGCTGCAAGTTATAGAGGAGAAGAGAGGAGTCTTATGAAGCTCCAGAAGTAAAAAACAGCAGCCACAGAGAGCAGCTCACAAGGCTGCATCAGAGGACCTTACTCTCCTTCCACAGACAATGCCTTTTCTTTCTAAGGGAAGGCCTCCTGATTCAGGCCCTGGCGTCCATCTATCTAGTGTCTTGAAGCGCTGGGGCCGAGTAGTTGGGTGTGGTCATCATGGTGTGTCAGAGAGGCAGGAACAGGTTGCATCACACAGGTATACAGCTGGACATATTCCTGGAAGGAGATGGATGGCAAATCAATGAGTTTCAAAGGATCCTCTTTTCAGCCTTTTAAAAAAATTTTTGCATTCCAAAGCTCAGACTCCAGGGGAGCCTCAGGGCTGGAATTTTGACAGGTCAGTCCCTAGAGGGGTGGGCCGATTAAGGCTTTTCAAAGTGGTAGCGGGTCCGTGGAGCAGGTGTCAGCGGGCACTTCGGGTTCCCTGCCATCTGCCGTCGGGCAGCCCGAGAGCTCACGCAGCCCCGAAGTGGCCCGAGATCGGGACTAAGTGTGCCCACGGGGCACCCAGCACCCAGCTGCTCGGTGCCACCCAGGCCCCGGGCAGCTTTTGGCAAGCGACGGACGGAGAAGGGGGCGGCCACCAGGGCAGGCACTCGCTGGCCACTGCGGCCTCGCGGCCACTGCTGCTGCCGCTCCGTCTCCCGCCGGGTGGTGGCTCTGCAGGCTCCCGCCCCCTTGATCCCCTTCCCCGCCCCTCGCGCCCCCAGATCCGCCCCGTCCTCTCCGGGGCCAGCGCTCCTCGTTGCGTTGCTGCGCCTCCTTCTCCTCCTCCTCCTTCTCCTCTGCTGGGCGCCCGCACGACCGGCGGCCCTTCCCTGCCCTTCCCTTCCCTTCCTTTCCCTACCCTTCCCCGGGCGGGCGGCCCCTCCCCGCATCCCCGCTCCTCCGCCCCTCGCGCGGGGACTTTTCCGGAAAGTTTTTATTTTCCGCCT
>PVKC010032148.1:0-14321 GCA_004027635.1 Crocidura indochinensis | reverse complement strand
GTCCAGGCTGGGGGACTGTGGTTCGGTAGTGACAGCAAGAAAGAGAGACACAGGAGACAATGAAGTCAGATCAGGGGCTCTCCCTCCATCAGAGGCAGTCAGTGAAGGCTCCCTAGAGGAGGTGACTCTCAGGATGGATTTTTAACAATGAACAGTGTTCAGCAAAGTGAAAGGAAAAACAACAAAGGCAGAAGCAGCAGCACAGACATCAAAGAGAGAAGGAATGGAATTTGGAGAGCAGAGTAGACATGACTGTCAGTGACCACCGATGCATGGGGGAAGGTCTAGTCCATCAGAAGATCCAGTCCATTGAGGAAGGACCCAAGATTCTTCCTCTGTAATTCAACCCAGTGTTTTCACCCTTTCTCCCACAAAACCTGTCTTCCAACCTCATGTCCTTCCCAAGCTACAGTGGTAGACCCTGCTTATAGCCCTCACATTCTTGCCATGACGTCACTGATGCCATTTTCTACCTCTTGGAAAATCCTATGGTCTCTATTTGAGTAAAGCTGCTCCAGCCCACAGTGGTCTCCCAGGGTAGATCCCTCCAATTCAGGGAGGCCTCTGAGTGGGGGGCATTCCGAGTCCTGTGGCTACCCCACAGCCACAGTTCCAGTAACCAGCAGCCCAGCTGCCACCCCCAGTCCCAAGTTGGAACTGCCATCCCTGTCTGAGAATGCGGCTTCTGCTTTGGACTTTCAAAAGCAGTCTCGAAGGCAAAGATCTGAGCAGCTGGAATCTATTTGGGGATGCCTAAAAACACCCCAAGAGAAGCGAGGAGGTGAGGCCGGGAGGGGAAGGCTGCAAACACGGGGTGAGATCCAGCAAGCTGCCTCTGTGGGTGACTGAGCCTATTCCCAGGGCTGTCTTGCACTTAAATCTTCAACCCCAGGTACAGGGTAGCTGAAATTTGTGTATGTAGGAAGGAAGATCCTAGGAGTATGAACGCCTCTGAAGATCACAAGGGACAAGGAGAGAAGACAGAAAGGCAGGGCTGGAAGTCAGGACACTGTGCCGTAAATGATAAGATAGACGAAATTGGGAAAGGGGTATGAATGCTGTGTTGGGCGCCTTCCTTCCCTTCCCAGTCTTGGAGAAGCACCTCAAAGTTTTTGGTTTCCCCTTCACTCTTCCACATGAAGTCTAGAATAAGAGTCAGAAAGGAATGTCCAATTAAAGGGGTCAGCAGTGCCTCCATCAATCCAGAAGCCATTTAAGCTTTGTTGTTTGTCCTAACTTAGTGGGACCTTCATGTCTGCCAACAGACCCAGAGCCATGTCTCACTCCATGAAGCTAGTGAGCAAAAGAGAAACTAGTTCCTAAGAACTTCCTACTAAGTCCCATTGAAATGTAAGTTATAAAGAAGCTTTTATATCTCTTCACTGGAAAATATGGGGAGAAGATGCTATTAACGTCCAATATTCAACAAGTAGAGACCTGCATGCATTTCCCAATGGCCCAACCGAACAGAAACACAACTTTTTTTTCAAGCCCAATCAATGTTCTGCAAACTAGCTGAGGAGCTCTGCAGCAGCTCCTGATGTTTATTCATTTTCTCCTATGAATCTGTCTCGTAGTTTGGGTGTACCTAGAAGCAGATCCAGAGTAACAAATTGGGGAGTAATACTAGGGATCTCCTAGAGATCAAGGACAGAAAAAAAGGAAGTGAGGAAGGAAAAGAAAAGGGAAATGGATAGGAAAGGGAATGGGTGCTGGCCCCACAATGGTCATCCAGCTGGGATGGTCATCCTCTGGGATTCTAGGTCCTAGAATGCACTGCACAACTCTAATAGCCCAGCCCTAGGGCCAGGATCTCGAGATCTGAGCTCCCAATCTGCTTGTGGCAGATGTCAATGCCAATAAAACAAACTATGTGCCAGAAGTTGAGATTCAGTTGAATGAACTGAAAGTAAATGTACAAGGAAATATAGACAAAACCCACAGTTCCTTGGTTTCTCCTGGGAAGGGGTATCTGTTTTAGATGTCTGGGTTCAGGTTTAATGTGATACAGTGGACTGATGAAGAAACCACACAAAGTGTTTCACAAACAAGGCCACAGAGACTCTGGAAAGGTCTGAGTGACTCACCACAGCCGAAGCCAAGAGGGATGGGAACTGAGGTTTCTGGAGCTGCACACCTGCCTCTAATCACACTGCACTCATTTCAGTCAAAGCCTATTTTTGCTGCTATTTCATTTTTTCCAATTCCATTTCTTCCCATTATTCTCACTCTCCACGCATGCCCCTGCGACCTGCACCGACTGTTTCTCAGCATCAGCCACGCTGAGATCCCCACTAGTCATATATAATGCCTTTCTCTTTCCATCTTTATACAGCTCCTTTGACAAAACCTTTTATACATTTGCAAACAGTGACCAAAAGTACAAGAACCAGCAGACTGATGTTGGCACAATCGCTTTGGAATTAAATGTAAATACTGTACTTTGCTTGGGTGACATGCTGTACTGATAAAAAAACAGCTTTTGCAAACTCACTATTAAGGGGTCTGTGGCTAATACAGCTGCCAATTGTCTTTCCTATCTGGAGATTATTCAAAGGCCTTTGGATAGCTCCAGATGCTAATATGCAGACATCTTTATTTATAAAGCCACTGTGTGTCCTTTTCATCTCTGCATAGTCAGTACCTGGGATTCTTCCTAGCATATAGCTAAGAGTTCTCAATAAATTTTGTAAAATAAAGACGGGGAAGGGAATCAAGGGCTCTATAGTCTATAATTTCACCCAACCCAAAGCAAAAGGCCAGCTATGAGCATATTGATGTGGATGCCGAGTTTCAATGATATTCTTCTAAACACTGGTCATGACTCCTTTACCTAAGTTTTTTCTTGAACTGTCCTGACCAAAACATAATAACAAGCAAGGTTATTTCTGTTTTAAGTAAATTTTAATTCAATCCTGTGCATTGAGAACTGGGAAATGATATGGGAAAGGGGGAGAAAACTATAGCACAGCCCAGATAAATATTAATAATTAATAATCTCACAGATTGAAAGTAAAGTTACAATGTTGATAAGAAACTGAAGTAGTCTCAATGCAGGTCCACAATCCTGAGACACTCCTTCCATAAGAGGAATCATTTAATTCCCTTCCCTTTAAGATTAGGCAGAATTGGGGCCAGGCAGTGGCGCCGGAGGTAAGGTGCCTGCCTTGCCTTCGCTAGCCTAGGACGGACCACGGTTCGATCCCCCAGTTCCCCATATGGTCCCCCAAGCCAGGAGCGACTTCTGGGCACATAGCCAGGAGTAACCCCTGAGCGTCACTGGGTGTGGCCCAAAAACCAAAAAAAAAAAAAAAAAGATTAGGCAGAATTGGATTTCAGATTTTCAAAATTGGGTGATCAAAAGACTGTGACCCCTATCTGAGGTAAATTCGCTCCTGTCCCTTCTGCTCCCCTCTCTCCTCTCCTACTTTTCTCTTGAACTCTCATGCTGTGAGAATATGCAGATGGCTGATGGTATGGTGCTCTGTTGATAAGGAACAGAAGTCTTGCAGCAACCAGGTGAAAGGGTATAAAAGTAGCTGAGCCTTAAGATCCTTACAATCTGGGGAGGGTCTGAAAAAAAAAAGATCCTTACAATCTTACCCAATAGCCAACTACAACCACATAGGACCTCTGAGCCCCAGTCACCTGTCCCACAGAAGCAAGAATGGTAAATAAGTAGTTAGCACTGATATGACACAGTCATGACACAATGATAGAACATCAAGGAAAAGTACAGGATGCAGTTTTGTATGAAGCAGCATACTTGCAGCTAGTCTGGGAAATCTCAAATAGCTTCTCTAAGAAAGTCACTGAATAATAGTAGAGCAAGAAGATTGGAGAGAATAATCCAGAGAATGAGTGACTGTGTAAAGTCCCTGAGGCATGAAGAAGTGTTATATGTTGGAAAGGCTGAGAGATTCCAGTTGACTGCAGCATGATGCTGAAATAGGAAAGTGATTTGTAATGAGACTGGAATAGTGGGGGAGAGGGCAATCAGGAATGAGGGTCTTGAGAATTTGCATTGGTTCTTTATAAGGAAAACAATGGGATGCCTTTGAATGTTTTTAAACAGGGAGATGTCTTGATCACACCTGTGTTTCTTTCATATTCTTTCAACTATTTCTTATCATGATGTTTATCTGACAATTTCCTTTCACTGGGCATGTTTTGGTTTCCACCTAGACTTTATGCAATTATATGGGCTTTAAAAAAATCTGCTCATAATCTTCAGTGCAAGTTTCATGCTAACCCTCAACCCATGCCAGCTGTTGCCAGTCATGGGCATTCAGCTCTGAGACAGTGAGCAAAAAAAAAAAAATCCAGTAGAATTTCAGGGGCCCAAATCCTGTAACACTGAGTGTCCAGGTGCACCTGTGTTTTTCTAAGAAAGAGGATCCAGATCTTTTATCTTGTGCTTGAGGAATCTGGGTTCCTAGAAGAGAGCCTGAGAAAAAAAACTTCAGGATTATGTGACTTATAGAATAAGAGTTCTCAGGGGATACTTATCGGGGAGGGGAGTGAGAGGTGCCTGGCAAAGATGGGATTTCAGGCCTACAAAGCACTCAAGGGGGAACTTGAGCATCAACTGTGCCCCAGTCTGGTCCCTCTCTTACAGCAAGGGGCAAGCCCTGTAGACTCTACTGCAGTCCATCACTAGAGCTAAGTTGCACCCGTCCATCAACACCAGGTCCCTGAGGGAGTGCTGATAAAATCCAGTCTTATTAAATACAGTGACCCTGAGGAGGGGGCTAGTGGAGAGCCCTGAGCAGCAGCGCACACAGCAGCAGAAGGTGGAGAAAAGGAGCTTTGAAAAGGGCATTACATGCATCGCAACCATCACAGCCATCATCCTACAGAGATGCAAACTCCTCCCTCTGCAGGACAGAAGTGACTGTTGGGCATGTCCATGTCCCAAGAGCCCAGATAAAGCCCTCATCTGGTGTTTCAAGCTTACTGCAGATGGACTCCACACCCAGCACTTAGCAGAGCCAGGAAGATACTAGGGGCACTTAAAACAACTTCAAGTAAAGGTGCAAAAAACGATCTACAACACCCTTGGATGACAGTGATCAAGTCCCGTATTTCTGTGAGTGGGGGTTGAAGCTTATGGGATTCACTCAAAGCAAAGACTCTGAATTCTGAATGTTCAGGTTCAAACTCCAGTGCCACCTTTGGCCAGGTGACTCTGGCCCACCTCCACAATCTCTCCAAGACTCAATTTTCCATCCTTTGAATGAGGCTAATGATAAGAGAGCAGAGACCAGACTTACTGGCTCCACACCTGTCAGGTTCAGCTGAGCTCTTTCATGCGAACTCCTTCAAACTGTGCCAACTGCTGGGTAAGCACAGGCACCCATGAGCAGCAAATATGATTGCTGAGCTACCTCACAGAGAAGGAAGAAATTTTTCACTTGCTATATCCCAGGTCAACTTCCACTCCTCTGGAAACAGCCTTACTATGGCATAGATGCCACTCAGTGACCCACGCAGTCACCCGGGGAACATTGCTGGGTCTGATTAAGATTTTCTCCATAAATAACCCCACCACCAGAAATTTCACAGGGCCAGTTTCCTTCAGGTCTTGCCTTTGGGTCCTGTCTAGACTGTCCACTGCATTCACGCTTGCAGCTCACAACAGGAGGAACTGCCATGGAAACTTCTGACATGTCACTTTCAGAGCCCTTTCCTCACATGCAGGAGATGGTGGGCCTAGAGAAACTCTCCACCATGGTTGTGGGGTCTCCCTGACTGGCCACTGTATAAGATAGTCATAGACAGATACTCCTTTTTAATCATCTCAGCAAATGCCTTGGTTTCACTCTGTCCTCTGCCATCACCATTTCATATTTGAAGCCTCATTCCCAGGGTGGCAGGGCTGGAGGGAAGGCCTTTGATAGGTACTTATTCTTGAGTCCCTGGGTAGGGGGTTAATGGTTTTATAAAAGTGACTCCTCTGGGCTCTCCAACCCCACATGAGGATGCCAGTAGCAACTACAGTGAGATCTTTCCACAGAGCCTGACCATGCTGGCACCAGTCTGACCTTGAAGTTCCAGCCTTCAAAACTGTGATAAATAAAAAAAAGACAAAACTGTGATAAATAAATGTCTCAGTTCATGAGTGTATGGCCTGTGTATTTTGTTTTCACAATCTATTTCTACTATCTCAGTACACATTATGTCATCACAACCCCTACAGACAACAACCGTTATCCCTATTTTTATTGATATGCCATGATTTGCAATACTGCTCATTATAGTTGCAATTTGCATTCTTCCTATTTGACACCCGCCACCTAAGTGGAGTAATTCTTAGTCCTGCCCACAGTAACAAGGAGAAAGCAAGCATAGTCACTTTATCACTGCTTGTGTAGTGCTTAAATCTGAGCCATGTCCCATGGTGAACTGAAGTGGGGGTCAAAATCAAGTATGCTCGCATGCCTCCAATGTCACCAGCTTAGTTTACATTCAGGAACATCCCACTGGCCAAAGCAAATTACTCCAACCCCAGGGCATAGACCAGTCACCAGTCCAGTTGCATTTGCTGAAGAGGGATCTTATTTCAGGGCAGGGCAAGAAAAAAACGCTGAGGGATGGGCTGAGGCAGTACATATGTTTTTCTTGTAATATTTGCTCCAACCAATGCATCATTTGGTAGATACATTATATCATGAAGCAAACACTGTTTGGAGCCCTATGCCTGTGACAGCCCTAACTCTGTGGTCTGCATCTCCTCCCTTCATGTTCCTAAACTTATTTCCTATCTGGAAGATAGAAATAAAGCTAGCCCTTACATTTCATATTGTGAGGACTAAATGAGATGATTAATTCTGGAATTCTTAATTTGGGGCTGGGATTGTAGCTCAGCAGTAAAACACTTGGCTTGCATGTGTGAGGCCCTAGATTCCATCCCTGGTACCACAAAAAAAAAAAAAAATCACTCAAACACTCAGCATTGCACATGCAGCCAGCACACAGAAACATAATCACTCCTCATCCTTCTCAATGTACCTTCCCTGCAGGCACTTGCCAAAATGAAGGGAAGAAAGAGCGAGTGTGTCTAAAGTGGCTTGTTTGTGATGATAGGTTCAAGAAAACAATAACTGGAGGCCACTGTAATGTGTGTGTGTGTGTGTGTGTGTGTGTGTGTGTGTGTGTGTGTGTGTCTGTGTGTCTATGTCCTACCCTGCATTTAAATCTACCCCTGCCCCCATGGGCACTGGAAAGTGATTACAAATAATTCTGAAGAATTCCTTGCAATGTGTTAGGAGCCTTGATTACAAAGAAAAGGTGATTTTCCTAAAGAGGATTTTTCCATCTAGTGGAAGTGGCCAGGTGCCCGCCACAAAGGAGATAAGTGATGCTGCAGAGAAACTCCTGGAACGCTGCAGACTTGGAGTCTTCAGCACAAAGCACACTCCTTTGACAAGAAACCTGATTGACAAGGCCCAACAAAGACCCCAGAAAAGCCCATCCAGCCAGTTAAAATCATGACCAGAAACTCGTTCCCGCAGCAGCCTTCTGCAGAGCAGCCTTGGAAATGGACGATAAATGGCGCCCTCTTATTTATGAGCGCTTTCCATTATGAGTATAATACCCCCTTTTCTTTCCTGGGTTTGTGTATAAACATCTCAAGCTAGAATTATTTTAAAAGGACCTTGGGATATAATGTTTCTGCGGTGAGAGAGAGGCTGACTAGCTTCTATGGGAGCAGGCTGCTTTTTCCTGGAGCACTGGATAATCATTCTAGGCAGAAGAAAAGCATTGACTCAGAACTCTGTCCAGACTGAAAATCTGGGGTCACCAATAGCAGCTGGGGGTCCCATGACTCAGCTGCAGAAAGGCATGTGTTTTCAAAGTCCAGTCTTTGTTTTTCAGCTTAGTTAACCCCCACTCACTCCAGTTAGCTGTTAAGAGTTCTTGAACCAAGTAAACTGAATCAAAACACCTTACCTACCTTCCCAAAACTCTAAGAGGAGAAATGGAGTTCTCTAACTTCAGGATTCACTCTGCCCCTCACCCCGGTCTTCTCTGATTACCAATCTTCCCTGGGAGATATGAATTTCTGGGCATCACACTCAGAACCAAGCATTACCACCAGCCCAAAGCAAGACCTCCCCAATGCTAACCCTAACCCCTTTCTGGACCTCCATTTATTTGTGTTCATAGCTTGATCTGCACCCAGAAAAGAGTCCTTTAGGTTCCCCCAAATGAAATCCTATATTATAGGTTTGAGTATAAGCCATTTATTTGGGAAGTGAAGAACATATCAGTAGAAAAGTAGGAGAAAGGTATGCTATGTTAGCTATCCATTTTGGTATGATGAATTTTCTCCAAATTTAGCAGTTTAAAAATGTCACCTTTAGGGGCCCGGGAGATAGCATGGAGGTAAGGCGTTTGCCTGTCATGCAAAAGGTTATTGGTTCGAATCCCGGTGCCCCATATGGTCCCCCGTGCCTGCCAGGAGCAATTTCTGAGCATGGAGCCAGGAGTAACCCCTGAGCACTGCCGGGTGTGACCCAAAAACCAAAAAAAAAAATGTCACCTTTAGGAGCTGGAGCAATAGCACAGTGGGTAGGGCATTTGCCTTACACACAGCTAGCTTAAGTTCAGTTCCTGGCATCTCATATGGTTCCCCAAACACCACCAGGAATGACTCCTGAGTGCAGAGCCAGGAGTAACCCCTGAGCACTGCCAGGTGTGGCCCCAAACCCAAAGAAATAAAAGGTCACATTTATTGTTATTCAATTTCTGGCCACATTGTCTTTTCATTTCTTATATGTACATTCAGACAGATATAGTTTGGTTCCTCTGGTTTGAAATATTTCATGAGTCTTCATAATAATTTAGGTAGAATAGTCATTTTAACAACATTGATTCCATGAGCATGGAATATGTTTCTATTTTCTAAGGTATTCTATAACTTTCATAAATTATTTAAAGTTTTTATGATACAGATCTTCCACATATTTTATTAAGTTGTTTCATGGATACTTAATTTTTTGGACATTATTTTAAATGGAATAGATTCCTTGATAACTAGCTCCTCTGATTTTGCATATGATATTATCAATTTTCTGTATTGACATTGCTATATTGATTTATTGTTTCTAGTAGCTTTATGTGGACTCTTAGGGTCTTCAAAGACATATAAAAATCAATAATAAAGTTTGTGGAATTAGAAGAGATCCCAAATAGTCAAAGCCATACTAAAAAATAAGAATCTATGAGGTATCTCATTACTTAATTTGGAACTATACTATAAAGCTATAACAATCAACAAGAAATTTTGGTGAACGAGTTCCTCAGTTTAATGCTTATGCTTGAACCAGGTCACGGGAATTGTTGGACTTGTTCTGCTGGTCCCTTATGTGCTGATAATGCCAGGTGGCATTATTCCTTGTTTGCATGGGCACATTAAAATGGAAAATACTATATATACAAATAAGCTCTTATCAAATAGAGATGGGAACACACTAATCTTGTGGTGCAACGGAACCTTACAAACCCTCAATATTGACATGATGACCTGGGACAGGCCTCAGAGGTTTGGGCATCTTCCAGTCACCCCTGAACCAGGGAAGCCATCTATGAAATATTCAACGGTGTTTATGACATCACCTGGAAGCCATCCTCTACTGGGGAAGACCCTACTGTTGCTCTGACATCGATTTACTCAAAAGTGTCTTCCCTTAACACTGAGAAGATTTAAACAACAACAATGACTTGCATACTGGACAGGGCTTTCTGCATTGCCCGTTAATTGTGAGATGAAATTATACACCGCTCCACACCGTCCTGACTTCAATGTGGGATGTACAGATTCCAGTACCTTTAATGCAGAGGTGTGAGATCAACAACAGAGACTGTGAAAGTATGGGCACTGCAGACAATGACCGGGATTGAACAAACTGGCTTGCCTGGTGCCTAGAAATGGTCTTCTGTCAGGAAATTTCAGGGGTAGGGTCTCCTTGTACTTAGGTCAAAGTTTTTCTTTTCCATGACCTCCATACTTTGGTGGGCCCATGCAAATGATAATTGTCACACTAACATATTCCTTTTACCAGACTTGTGTGCCCATCCTTATCCATTGTCTTTCAGTAACTATTATTAGTAACCATAATCTAGTCTTTTTTCTAAAAGTTTGGCAGAATTGTATTCCTTTTCTTGGTTAAATATATAATGTTTAATGTATATGTATTGCATATATAACATGAATATATTGCATATATGTGTATGTATATACCACAACTTCTCTATAATGTTTCTGTACTTCCTTATTTAAAAAATTTTTTAAAAAGCTATAACAATCAAAATAGTATAGACTAAAATAAAAGTAAGCTCTCCAATTGAGCTAGAATCAAATATCCAGGGACAAATCCCCATTTTTGAAAAAGAAGCTGAAAACATGAAATGGAGTGAGTGAAAATAGTCTCTTCAACAAATGGTGCTGAAGAAACTGGATAGCCATTCATAAAAAATTAAAGCTGTATCTTTATCATATCACACCTTACAAAAGAGTACATTCAAAGTGGGTCAAAGACCTTGAGATCTAACCAGAAACTCTAAAGTACACTGAGGAAAATATAAGCAGAATGCTCCAAGATTTGGACCTCAAAGGCATGTGATACCACTGGCAAAGACAACAAAATCAAAAATAAACAAAATAGGGACTAATGAGTGTACAGAGGGTAAGACACTTGCCTTCTATGCAGCTTACTTGAATTTAAAGCTCAGCATTCTATATAGTCCCCCCAAGCCACCCAGGAATGAACCTTGAACACTTCTGGGTATAATCCACCCTCCATAAAATGGACCACATAAAATTAAAGAATTCGCTGATTAAATGGGGGAAAATTCACACTCAACACACACATCAGATGAAGAACTGATGTCCAGAATATATAGAGTGTTCACAAAGATCAACAACAAAAATCCAAAATCCTTGTCAAAAAATGGGGAGAGATGGGAGCCGGGAGGTGACGCAGGAGGTAAGGTGCCTGCTGCCTTGCCTGCGCTAGCCTAGGACGGACCACGGTTCGATTCCCCGGTTCCCATATGGTCCCCCGTGCCTGCCAGGAGCAACTTCTGAGTGCATAGCCAGGAGTAACCCCTGAGTGTCACTGGGTGTGGCCCAAAAACCAAAAAAAAATGGAGAGAGGAAATGAACAGACACTTTTCAGAGAAAAAGATAGCCTGCAATAGGCACATGAGAAGGTGCTTGGCACCACTTATCATTAGGGAAATTCAAATCAAGACAACAATGAGATATCACCTCACACCAGTGTGAATGCTCTATATCAAAAATAATGAGAACAATCTGTGTTGAAGGAGATGTGGTGGAAAAGAAACTTTCATCCATTGCCAGTGGGAAAGTTTTCTGATTCAACCCCTGTTGAAAAACAGTATGAGGAATCCTTAGTAACCTTAGAATTGAACTGATATATGACACAGCAATTCCTATTACCCCAGGACACAAAAACACTTATTCATAAAGTTGCCAACTGTCAAGCAGGGCTGTGATCTCATTCAAAAGCTCAACTGGGGAAGGACCTGTATCCAAGCCTAGCCAAGTACATGTTGGCAGGATTTAGTTAGATCCTGGCTCTTGGCCAAAGGTTGCCCTGGTTCTTTATCATATGAGCCATCAGCCACCATGATAGCTGACTTCCCTCAGAGTTAGAGTGAGAAAGCACAGCCTTTTCATAACTTCTCCATAGAAGTGAGGTTCATTACTCCTACTACATTCTGTTCATTAGAAGTGAGCCAAAAATCCAAGTCCCATGTAAGCGGAGGGGATGCATAAGGCTCTGAATATGAGTGATCATCAGGATCTTCCAGACCAATGATTAATATTTATTCCCCGCATCTTCTTCTTACCTTGCAGAGACACCCTCTCTGTCTTTAGATTAAGAACTCAGAAAAGTGCACGTGATATGGGGACTTCGTGTTTACTATTCCCGTGCACATCCCATTCCTTCCCAGGGGATTGCAAACTGGTTGCATCCATTAAGGTCTAACAGCTCAACACTCACTGGCCCTCCTTACGGATTTTAGCTTTTTCATTCTCATTTTGGGGTAAGCAGCCTATAAAGCAGGGGTCCTCAAACTTTTTTAACAGGGGGCCAGTTCACTGTCCCTCAGACCGTTGGAGGCTGGACTATAGTAAAAACAAAAACTACAAACAAATTCCTATGCATACTGCATATATCTTATTTTGAAGTGAAGAAACAAAATGGGAACAAATACAGTATGTGGCCCACGGGCCATAGTTTGAGGACCACTGCTATAAAGGATGAATAACCAAGTCATCTATCATATGATGGGAACATCACTGGGAACTAGTTTAGAACATACAACAGAGTAAGCTCTCTTGAGGGGTGGAGGAGTTGCACATTACCATCAGGCCTGGGACTCTAGGAGTGAGAGTGGTCATGAGCCTCATTGAACCCCAGTGGACACCAGCTGACCTCTCCACAATCCTATAACCACTTCATTTCCTTAATTCTTTCAGGCCTGCAGTGAGACAGGCTCTGCCATTTTTAGCCTGTGAACACTGTGGTTTTTCTTGTTGATGTTCCTAAACTCTGCCCATTCCAATAATTAATACTTTCATTAAACTCTTCCTAGTTAAGCATGTTCTGTGGGAGACTGGAAAGATGGCAGCTCCTGAGATCTCTGGCACATCTGGGTTGTTCTGTGCATGAAGCAACGATTCTTCAAAGATTGTCTTTCTGCTCTTTCAGCCCTTTCTCTTTTTGGTCCCTTGGAATTTTAAGATATGGTTCTCTTGACTCATCTCTCACTCTCTTTTCACAATTACAAAGAGATCTAGTTCTGCTTTTCACACTGTATATTCACCATACCTCAAATTCTCACTCTTGACGAGGCCAGTTTTGTGTGGGGGCTAGAATTTTTTCATTTATACTTTCTAAAAATCAAGGAACATGATCATATCTTTACTATTTAAGGAGATGGACTGCCTCCAACTCACTTTGCTTTTCACAAAATTAGGTGAACCCTGTTTTTCTTGCCTTAATGAAGTGTACAGAGAAGAAAGAAAAAGTGAAGATATAACCCAAGAAATGACTTGGATCTAAGTGCAAAAGCCAAGGGGTTACTTGGCAACCAATGCCTTAGGAGGGAATTTAGGGAGGCTAATGAATTTGACTCTTGTTATTTCTTGAATTCCAACTAATTATATACCAGGGCAACGGAAACATTCTCAAGGTCCCAAATAGAAAAGATTTATTAAAAATAGTAAATAGGAACCAAAGGGATAGTACATAAGGTATGGCTTTTGCCTTGAATCTTATTGACCAACCCAGTTTTGATATCCTGTGCCCTGTGAGTCCTGTTAGGTGTGATCCCTATTCTAGAGCTAGTATGGCCCAAAACAAAACAAAAATATTGATTCATCTCCCTCATACATTCTCATTATTAGGACAATTCAAACTGTAGTTATTTCTCTAACTGAACTCATCACTCTTTGTGGTGAGCTTCATGAGGTGAGCTGGAACTTCCAGCTCTTTTCTCTTTTGTGTCTGAAAATCATTATTATTGCAAGAATGTCTGTCTAGAGTACAGGCGGGGGGGTGGGGTGGGGAGGAGGGAGATTTGGGACAATGGTGATGGGAATGTTGCACTGGTGATGGGTGGTGTTCTTTACATGACTGAAACCCAAACACAATTATGTATGTAATCAAGGTGTTTAAATACAATTAAAAAAAAAAGAATCACTTGTTAGTCCTGAAACAAAGAGAAAAGATGTGAGAGCTGTCGGTACTTATATGTCAGAGTTGTGAGTCTGAGAGAAGAACCCAAGCTAGGATAGTTGTCAAAAACTATGAATGTTCATTAGATTTTTTTAATGGTTTTGAATTCAAATTTTGGAGTGTCCAGATATTATAAAAATACTTGCACTCAGCTGGATATGAAGCATCTTTATAGAAATATACTTCTAATCTCATATGAAAAAAATTGATTCATGGGGCCAGAGAGAGAGAGAGAGAGAGTGCAAAGGGAAGCTACTTGCCTTGGAGGCGGCTAATCCAGATTTTATGTCCAGCATCCACATGGTCCCCAAGTCTTGCCAGGAGTGATCCCTTATCATAGAATCAAAATAAATCCTGTGCACTACTGGATGTGGTACAAAGTAAACAAAACTATTTTTTAATACTAAATTGTAGATTCAACAGAAGCACGAGCAAGCAGAATAGACCCTGCTTAACAAGGAAAAGCAGCTGTGTATAAACCTTGCATATGAATCATCGTGTGTGTGTGTGTGTGTGTGTGTGTGTGTGTGTGTGTGTGTGTGTGTG
>PVKC010032147.1:0-14337 GCA_004027635.1 Crocidura indochinensis | reverse complement strand
TTCTTTTTTTTTTTTTTGGTTTTTGGGTCACACCCGGCAGTGCTCAGGGGTTACTCCTGGCTCCATGCTCAGAAATTGCTCCTGGCAGGCACGGGGGACCATATGGGGCACTGGGATACAAACCGATGACCTTTTGCATGAAAGGCAAACACCTTACCTCCACGCTATCTCCCGGGCCCCACCAAGAGGGATTTCTGAGTGCAGAGTCAGGAATAATCCCTGAGAGCTGCTGGGTGTGGCACCAGAACAAACAAAGCAAACAAACATACAAAAGTCCTGGTGCTATCATTCTAACAACTGGCCTACCTGAAATGTGGCATCCCCACAGCGAATCATAGATAATCAGTGATGAGCCAGACCACTGGGGAAACCATGGTTTTGGGTGATGGAACCAAAACATGGCTTTGGCAAGGTGGGGGCTTGAGATGGCCAGTTTTCTGTTGCGTGGATGTGCAGCCATAATCTTTCATGGCTAAATTTACATCTCGTTTGAGAAGAGTGAGTTTATGGAATTTGCCTGGTTTGAACATAGCCCTTCAGTCTGATATTAAAACAATACCAGAGTTTAATTTATTTTCTACTTCTATTTTTCACTTTGTCATTTCGCTCTGATTTGTGAGATATTTCCTTCCTTGTAATTTTTAATCCTTTTGAATAACATTATTTTGGTCATTAATTTGAGTTTCTAAGAACTCTTTTTCATTGTCAAGTTGGACCTTTTCAAAACAGAATTTTCCTTTTGCTTTATAGATGAAAACTAAAACCTTTTTGGGGGGAGGAGGCCCACTCAGCTGTGCTCAGGGACTGAGCCTGGATGTGCTGGGAAAACATATGTGAACTTGGGCCATAGTCGAAGTCACATGCTAGGCAGGCATCTTAACCTTTATGGTCTCTCTCTGTTCCTGAAAAATCATCTTATATCTCAGAGGATATTATTGCCTTGTCTGCTTTCCTCCCAATTTTTCCCCTCATGTTTGTGTTTGATAACTATCTTCTATAGGAAAGATGACCTCAAGGGACTGATTATCCCTGGCTCTCTGTCCATGCTTACATGAGGGCTCTGTATATAGGGGAGGAACTTCATGGGGGTGGGGAGAAGAGCAGGTTCTTCCTCTTGTATCTGTCATATAATCTCCTCTTGTCCTATAATCCTGTCTCCTCCTTCAAAAATTTTCAGAACTGTGTTCATCTATGAGATGATATACTTGACTTGTTAAATTCTGGAAAAACAGAAAAAGATAGTCTTGTAGACATTAAAAAATCATTTAAAGAAAGGAATCCTTTTATTTATTTATTTTTTGGTGTTTCAGCCACACCTAGTGATGCTCAGGGGTTACTCCTGGCTATGCACTCAGAAGTAGCACCTGGCTTCGGAGACCATATGGGACAACCAAGGATGGAACTGCAGTCCGTCCTCAGTCAGCTGTGTGCAAGGCAAATATCCTATCGCTTGCGCCACTACTCCAACCCCAAAAAGGAATCCTTTTTTAAAGAGCTCTACCCTATGTACTATCTCTCCAGCTCCAAATCCTTACACTTTAAAAATGTTTTCCGAATTTCTGTCCTTTGATGAAACTGTCCCACTAATTTAAGAACTTCGGAAGGGCTAGTTATTTTTTAGAGAATAGTTGGGAAGGTAGAAGATTGGTTGTCTCCTTTGGTGAGGAGTTTTGGAAAGTTGGTGTCCTTGAATATAGACTTTTTATTTTTTTAAGTTTTTGGGCCATGCTTAGTGGTGCACAGAGGTTACTCAGGGCTCTGTGCTCAGAAATCGCTCCTGGCAGGCTTGGGGGACCATATAGAATGCCAGCGATCGAACCCGGGTCAGCCATGTGCAAGGCAAATGCCCTACCAACTGTGCTATTGCTCTAGCTCCTCAATACAGACTTTTAATCATTTCTTCTCACTTTATCCAATTCTTTCCTCCATAACTCTTTTGGCTGAAAGTATGTATACAAATTTGTCAACACCACACATTCTGAATACATTGCATTTGTGTTTAATATTTGGTGTGCTCATTGAAATGATTCTGAATTTCTTAATTTGTTCCTAGACTATTTTAAGTGTAAAAATATCACTTTTTGAGGGCATCTTTTTGGCCACATCTGGTGGTGCTCAGGGATTACTCTTGACACTCCACTAAAGGATAACTTCTGGTGATTCTCTGTTGACCACATGTGGTGGTAGGGCTCAAACCCATGTTGACTATGTGTAAGACAAGCACCTTACTATTGTACTACCCAACCCGATTTTATAATAAGTAATATTAGTGTGATTCCAAATCATTTTTGGGTTCTAACTAAAAAAAATACATTTTTTTACTTTTTCTTTTTTTTTGGACTAAATCTGCCAGTGCTTAGAGAACTACTCCTGGTATATTATTGCTTTAGGAATTACTCTTGGAGCTGTTGGTGAACCATGTCGTGCTGAGGATAAAATCAGGTGTTCCACAGACAAACCTGTACTCTAGCTTTTTGAGCTATATCTCTGATTCTGCAACTGAATTCTTACGCATTCTTCCATCTCTAGTACCTCTAGAAAGCTAACCTAATGTTAGGCTTTCAAAAAACATGAAATGGAAATAGATGTCTGACCCCCAATGATCATGTCCTTCCTCTGAAACCATTTTATTTGGTGTACAGATCACAGAGATAGTGGTAAAAATCAAATCAGCTAGTGGCAGAAGGAAAAAAGAAAAGCAGGCATTACAGTTTAACATCCAGTATATTTTATATCACACGTGTACCTATGAAACAGTTCTCAGAAATTATACCCTGTCCAGCAGAGAGACTATGCAGGGTGAGTAGAAGGTCAAAAAACTCTGGATGTCAAAGTGTTTTAAGATTCTCAAGAAATCCCTCTACCTGGGTCAGCCTTTCCCACTATCACTGGCTTCCAGGTGGGGAGTACGATGGGCAGGCAATGCTGCCCATGAGAATAGGTTCATTTATGAGGGGAGGTGGGCAGAAGAAACATTATCAAGTGTATTTATGTTTTCCCATAGGAGGAGCCATATTTCAAAGGCGTGACTGAGTGTAAAAGCAGGATGGTTTATCTGCCACAGCTGATCCATGTGGAGTTAAAGTAATAAAGTTTATTAGTGTCCCTGATTTAATATGACACATTTCCAGTGCAAATTACTCTGAGATCATCATGTTCATAAAATATGACAGAAATCTTTTAAGTGTAGGCATAAGTTCTGAATTAATTTAATCACCCCGTCTGGAAAAAGGCATGTGGTTTAAAACATAACATTATGCACAGGGCTCCTACACTTCTCCCCCCCAGCGCACTTCCAGGCCATGTTAGTCCTTCTTTGTGTGTCTGGTTCATGGGTCCTCTTGGAGCTTAGGCTTGGCCTTTTCAAGGACATTTGGAAGAGGGTTTATTTGAGTGACTCAGGCTAGAGGATTCATCTTTCTGGAGCTGCAGTCCTTGACACAGCTGGTTTAAGTCTTTAGTAGTGCCATTCCTCCTCCCC
Organism: Crocidura indochinensis; assembly: GCA_004027635.1. Lineage (NCBI taxonomy): Eukaryota > Metazoa > Chordata > Mammalia > Eulipotyphla > Soricidae > Crocidura > Crocidura indochinensis. The sequence goes on along the minus strand of PVKC010032147.1, from coordinate 10,856 downwards.
AATTTCTCCCCAGAGATAGACAAGGATTGACAGGCAAATAGGACTTAGCTGTTGGGTGGGAGGGAGAAGACTTGGCACTGCTAAGCATGGAGGGCTATGGGTTGGGGGGAGTGTGAGCATAATCCTCCCATGTCTTTCCAGGTGCCAACAGATTGCTGTAAGAGGACACATAGCCAGTTCTGTAGCACAGGGTAATTGTGAAATAATGTTTCTTTTTCCCTTGGGGTAGCAAAACAATAATTTTATCAAGATAATAAAAAAAAGAAATGATAAACACTTGATAGGTTTCAGAAGTTCAATGTGATATTTATTGCACTACAGAGCCTGAAACTTGATAGATTTCAACCCACATGACATTTGATCTTCCATCTTGTGATCGCTCACCTTCATGTCTAAGAAATCTGGAACTCATCTGCCAGTCCTACTCCCCAAGCAGGGCTGTCCTCCACAATGTTCACTCAGTGACTCACACCCTGGGCAACCCTGGGCAGCTCTTGCCTCTTCTTGGATTTTAAGGTCAATGGTTTCTTGTCTCAAGAAGCTGTGACACTGGACTGAGGAAGCTGCATCCTCCTTATGCCAGGAGTTTGCACCTGGCAGTGTCTGGGATTGCCACCTGAGGTTTAGACCTTCTTAATTCCTGTGGGGTATCAGATATTCAACAGATATACTAACCCCTCACAGGTGTCTGCTACTGCCACTCCTCTAAAATTTTAGATTTCTTTACTGGGTGGGTGGGAGCTCACTCATTGCTCCATAGCCTCCATAGACGAGCAGATAGCACAGTGTTTCTAAAAGTTCTTTAGTGGGACACCTAATCATTTTTTCTAGCTCAAAGTGTAGAAGAAACTGCTGTTTCAACAAGGGGGAGCTGCTGGAGGAACTTTGGGGCCAGAGAGCCAACTTCCACCCCTTAAGGGTCTGGGGTATGGACTCTATGTCCTCTGTGCCTTGGGCTGTGGTGAAAGCCACCGCCCCTTCCCTCAGTCCGAGTCTCTTCTCTCTCAGAGCTCAGCTCAAGTCTCACATCCTCCATAAAACTCCTCCGCCCCAACAATCAACAATGATGTCTTTCTTCATGGGCCTCCATTGCGTTTATGACTTAAAATGCACAGTTGGCACTCAGCGATATTCCAGCAGGAGCTTACACTGTGCATTGTTTTTTCCTCTAATGATTTCCTGTGGGTAAGTCAGGCTATAAATGCCAACCTGTCTAGGATACCTGTGTGGGGGAAGGAGTGAACTTAAGATAGAAATTTCATTTGGTTTGCTATTGGGTATATCCCAGCCTTTCTTAGGAATGAAGTGTATCTCTCTCTTGGCAGAATGTGAAAGGTCTGGATACAAGGGTGTATCTCTTCTGGTTTCCCAAGTAACCCCAGCTTTGGGAGAGGCTCACCAGCCCATACCCCCATCTGCCTGTGGGACTTGTAGGCCTCTGTGCTCTTTGCTTTGCTTCTTTCTCCAGCAATAGCACTTGGAGCCTCCACTTCTTTGCCTCTAAAATAGAAATACTTTAAAAATCATTTTTTGATGCCATCCTTTCCAGAAAGTGTAGTCTCCTACCCTTCACTCAACCCTACTGGGTCCTTTTTGATAATCCTGGTACTTTATCTTTTAGTTAGCATATTTGGGCATGATTTATCTTTAAATGTTTCCATTGCTGCTGGAACAAATGACTACTAAAGGTGATAACTGAAAAAAATTTGAGGTTGAAGATATCAATCTCTAGAGGTTAGAGGTCTTACTTGATTCTTCCTGGGCAAAAAGTAAGGTATCAGTAGGGCTGTGTGCTTCTACAGGCTCTGGGTCAGAATTCATTTTTTTGTCATTCCCAGCCTCCAGGGAATTCCCACATTATGTCATTTGTGTTCCCCCCCTTTTTTTTTCATCATTCAAGCCAGCCACATTTCCGTGATCCTTCTTTCATTGTTACACCTGTCTCTAGCCACTGCCAGGAAAGGATATCTAATTTTAAGGATTGACATAATACATTGGGTCCAAGTGAAAAATCCAGTATGACTTCTCTATCTCAAAACCCTTACCTTCAATCATATCTGAAACCAAACACCATTTTGCCAGGCAAAGTAGTATGTATTGATAGGTTCTGGAGATTAAGTTGGAGACATCTTTGAGGCAGTGCATTATTCTGTCTATTTTACCAGGCAGAAGTGTGTTTAATAGGGGCCAGAGAGATAGCATGGAGGTAAGGCATTTGCCTTTCATGCAAAAGGTCATTGGTTCAAATCCCGGCGTCCTATATGGTCCCCCGAGCCTGCCAGGAGTGATTTCTGATCATGGAGCTAGGAGTAACCCCTGAGAGCTGCTGGGTGTGATTCAAAAACAAAAACAAAAAAAAAAAAAGAAAAAAAAGAAGTGTGTTTAATAAATATTGTCCAAAATAGAACCGAGTGCTAGGCTTTGGGCCAGAGAGAATGTTCAATGGAATGGAATGTATACTTTGCATGTAAGAAGCCAATTCAATCCCTTGCACTGCATGATCCATGATCCCCTGGGTACTACAAGAAATGACCTTCAAGAATGAATCTGGGAGTAGCTCCTGAGCACTGCTGCTGTGGCTCCAAAGTAAAAATTAAACAAAAATAGAAAAGTAATAGATAAATGCAAGACACTGCAAGGAAGTAGAGAGGAAGACATAGGCAATTCTTTGGACTAAGTGTAAGTGACTTCACCAAGAAGTGCTCACTGGCTAGGTTTTAATAAAAGTTCCAGGATGGCAAGGGAGAAAGGCATTAGATGAAGGAACAGGGTTCACTGAACATAGGGGAGAGGCAAGGTGCTTGGGGGATGGCATACTTGATTAGGGGTGCATGCTTTATGGGAAGAGGGAACAACCAGGAAGAGAGATTAATCTGAAGAATTGGTAGGTGCGGGATCACAGAGGTCTTAGCCAAGAAGTTTGATTCTCTGGCTGTTGGAGATGAGAAGGCTTGAGATGGTCTCCAGTGTCCCACACAATGTTCGGGGTTTAGCATGTTCTCTAGCACATGGGAAATTCTGTTGCTCAAAGACCCTCCTCACTCTCCGGTGCCACTTGACCAATTTCTTCCAAAGACATCAGCTCTCTGTGCTCATCATTTATTGCACAAACATTCTTATTATGCCACTTGAAGGTTCTATGAAGAAATTTGACTAGATTTCTGTCCTTAAATGCTATAAGCAGTTGAGAATCAAGTAGTTAACCCACAATTATGTGAGATAGATAGGGAAACAGTTATAGAATAATAAAGACAGTTTTTAATAACCTTTGAGTATTTGTTTTAGTGGAAGCTTTACCACTTTAGTGACAAAATTAAATTTTGATTGATATGAATGTAAAATCCTGGATTTGCTATTCTGTTAGATCAGGAATTAAACAGTTTTTCTGAATTAGAAAATAATGTGCTCATTATAGAAATGCAAAAAAAACCCCTGAAAGCATGAAAGAGAAATCAAATTATGAACTCAGATCACTACTGTAACTGTTTATTATTTATCTTTCTAGTCAATATATTTTGTCTCTTTTATAGAAAACAAAACATGAAATGAATCCTAAAGGTTTTTATTCTTTTTCCCTTTTTATTATAAAGCATAATGTCATAATATTGTTGAATATTATAAAATATAATTACTGATGAATATGGAATATGACTCTACCATGACTAAAATAAAATTAATTTTATTTGGATTTAGATATGCTTTACAGTTAGACTGCTTTTAATTTTTCTGTATGATTGGTAGGGAAATCTTTATACAAAGTCCTATGTTATTTACTTACATTGAGATAATATTTCAAAGATACTCGTTGAGATGACATTTTTTTTTTTTTTTGGTTTTTTTGGGTCACACCCGGCAATGCTCAGGGGTTACTCCTTGCTATTCGCTCAGAAGTCGCTCCTGGCAGGCACGGGGGACCATATGGGGAACCGGGGGATCGAACCACAGTCCGTCCTAGGTTAGCGCAGGCACCTTACCTTCAGCGCCACCGCCCGGCCCCCGAGATAACATTTTTTTCAGTTGATTTTTTGTTGTTGTTGTTGTTGTGTACTTGGGTCACACCCAATAGTGTTCAGGGACTACACTTGCCTGTTTTTTCAGGGTTTACTCCTGGCTGTGCATGGGAGATCATGTGATGCAGGGACCAAAGCAGGGCCTTTTGCTTGCAAAGTATGTGCTCAGCCCATTAAGCTACCCAGCCTTCCATCTGATTTTTTTAAATTTATCATTTTGGTCACACCAGTAAATAAGAACAGTGGGAATCACTCCTGGTGGTGATAGTGATGGTGCCAGAGAATAAATTGGGGCCTCCCAGATGCAAAGTATGCACTCAGCCAATGTTGCTCTCTTTGGCCTTTTTATATGGTTTTTATAACTGAGACAACATTAATATAAAATAAAGTTAAACCTTTTCAAAGTGAGTAATTCTGTAATATTTAATAAGTTGTAATATTATGCAAATATTTTTGTGGGTTTTTGGGTCACACCCATTGTGCTCGGGGGTTATTCCTGGTTCAGCATTCAGAAATTGCTCCTGGCAGGTCAGGGGACCATATGGGATTGGGGGGTGGGGATCTAATCTGGGTCCATCCTGAGTCAGCCGCTTGCAAGGCAAATTGCCCTACCACAAATACTGTTTCTATCTACCTCCAAAATATTTTTGTCAACCTAGAAAAAAACTGGTGCACATGAAGTTATTTCCAACTCTTTTTGTCCCCCACTATTGGCTACTTCTCAGCCGTCTTTTGTCTCTGAATTTGCAGATTTTGAAACTCTCAAACTGTCCTGCAAGATATCACTTCTGGGGGGCCGGGTGGTGGCGCTGGAGGTACGGTGCCTGCCTTGCCTGCGCTAACCTAGGACGGACCACGGTTCCATCTCCCGGTTCCCCATATGGTCCCCCGTGCCTGCCAGGAGCGACTTCTGAGTGCATAGCCAGGAGTAACCCCTGAGCGTCACTGGGTGTGGCCCAAAAACAAAAACAAAAACAAACAAAAAAAAGGTATCACTTCTGTGCAAGACTTTATCACTTAAATATTTTCAAGGATTATCCAGGTTGAGAAATTGTTAGAATTTATTTATTTTTAGTGTCTCAGTACTGTTCTAGTATATATGTATGCAATAATTTGTCGATTCATTAATTCATTGATAGACACTTGGTTTGTTGACCAAACCTACTATGGTTTGTTGTTTTCTTCTTCTTCTTCTTCTTCTTCTTCTTCTTCTTCTTCTTCTTCTTCTTCTTCTTCTTCTTCTTCTTCTTCTTCTTCTTCTTCTTCTTCTTCTTCTTCTTCTTCTTCTTCTTCTTCTTCCGTCCCCCTATTTTGTTTTGAGTTGCATCAGGTGGCCTCAGGGGACCGTGAGATATCAGGGATGGAACCTGGAATTCCCTCATGTGAAGCATGTTTTCCAGACCATTTGGCTATCTTCCTGGACCTTGGTCTAGGGTTTCAGACAAGAAAACTTAGGGAGAGCCAGTTATTCAAAAATTATGGAGAGCTAGTTATTCAAAAATTCCCACTGCTGAAGCGTTGCTCCATCTTGTTTCAAATCACTTTTCTTTTCCTGGAGTGGGAGGAAAGATGTCTCTGGCTCTTCACGTGGGAATTCAGTGAGGACCAGAAGGTAGGTGAGGTAAACTGGAGCTCCATAGACTCAACTCTGTATGTCTGTCGTGCTGGGAGAAGATGCCCATCATCATCATCTTGCACCTCCACTTTGTTAACAGTTTTAACTAGCTCATGAACTGGAGGTGCTCCATCAGCTACTGGAGTCAGCCGCAAATTGAAGCCTTCAAGTTTATTAACTGCCCAGTGAGTTTTGTGGGGGAACCCTGCATATTTTACATTTAATTATTTACCTCTATTTTGTATTTATGTTAATAATAATTGGTAGGGTGCAGGAAAGGAGAGACTTTGACAGGCAGAGATGGTAGGACATGGGGCAGGAGCAAAATCCGCCTTTCTTCTAAGCTGCCTTACATGATAGGTATAGAGGCAGTGAGTGCTGTTATATCCTGGCCTTGCTGCTCTGTGTCTGCTGCCACTGTGGGCAGTGACTGTATCTGATATCACAGGCAGACACTGATGCTTCCCTTCCTGGCACTTGGCTTCTCCTGTATTTTGCAGTGGTTGGACTAGATGCCAGATTGGGTGAGAAAATTCGAATTTTTGCTAGGAAATGTAGGATCCTCTATGGTGACTGCAGAACCCCTCAGCATCTATCAAAATGAGCATCCTACAACCTCCTCTTTTGTAATGTGTAAGGACTTAGGGTCCAGAGCAGGGAAGTGAGATTTCTGAATGACTAGCTGTGAGCCACAGAGTTGAAGGGTTTGGGGTCCCTCACATTTCGGCGTGAAATAGTGTGCAACTTGACCTTTTCAGGATCAGAGCCTAGCTTGGCTCTAGCCACACCTGTGGTCTCTGTGTTGCTTAACTTTCGACATTGTCCTGACTTCTATCTTTCTGTATTGCTGGGTTCTTTCTTTAGAGTAAAAGCATAGAATTGTGACTGGCGAGATAGCACAGGTCAGGTTTTTGCCTCGGAGAGAGAGAGAGAGAGAGAGAGAGAGAGAGACATAGACAGAGACGGAGACATAGAGACAGAGACAGAGAGACAGTGAGAGACAGAGAAGAGACAGAGAGACAGTGAGAGACAGAGAAGAGACAGAGAGACAGTGAGAGACAGAGAGGAGACAGAGACAGAGAGATAGATATAGAGAAAGACAGAGAGAGATTAGAGAGAGAGAGAGAATATGGATGCACCTTTCATAGACCAGTCATAGCTTTCCCTTTTCTCATGCAGACTCTCGGGCACCATTTGCCCTCGGTTCCCAGAAAAGGTGACTGAATGGGCTTGGTGAGCTTCTTTTAACTTAGTCTCTGTGGGAAAAATTCATCCTGGCTGATGTAGCTCAAAGCAGACAGCACAGAAGCGAATGGGCATGACTCTGCACTAATGAAACTTAATTTACAAACTCAGGCTGTGGTCTGAGTGGCCTGCTGGCCAGGCATCCTTTCCAGGGGTAAAATACACCGAGGTTTTCAAATACAAGGCTGTCTGGTTTGAGACTCCTCAGAGACCCATCCACAGGCCAGTTGCTTTAGAGAATATATATTTTTTAAACCTGAAAATTTCCCCTACCAAGAGGATCATGTTTAAAGCTCAATTACCCCAGGCCTCTTGTGAGTACCTCTAAGGGGAACTATATCAACCTGGTCTCTGAGCTCCTAAGCTCAGCTCAACTTATGCTCAGGGAGATGAAAACAATCCTATCACCCCGCCTACTCATCCGTGACAGTAAGGAAACGCCTCTGCACCAAGATTTGTGCTTGGAAAGATTATCCGACTTGCCTCCATAAATGGCTCTTTCCTGCAAGTCTCATCATCCATGGAAGAAGGGAAAAGAGGAGAAGGAAGCAGCCAGGAAAATTTGGCAGTGCGATGAGGTGGAATAGGGTCGAAAACCAGTTAGGTATTTTCACGCCTACCTGCTATTTATCACGTTTGGAGCTCTGGGGGTTCAGATACCCCCATGCCAGGTAGATAATGGTGGCCATCTTCCAGGTATTAACAGTTCAAACCTACATTGCTGGGTGAGTTACAACCCCCAGGAGTGAGGCATGAGGTCCAACTTTAGTTCCCTTCTTTCCAATTTCTCCAGCTCCTCATAGTGGGCCTCACCGGCCAGCAGAAAGATGGAGTCTGCACGGCTCATCAGAGCAGTATCCACAGCTCCATGCACACACACTTTTGCAGGGGAGCAGACCTGAGACTGGGGAGGCCAAATGGGGCAAACAGGGTTGATTGCAAGCCAGGAATGGTGGAGTTTTATCTCAATTGCCTCTTGACCTCGAGCAAGTCCCAGTACTTGCTGAATTTTAGTTTTCCCTTCTGTGTACAGAGATGGTCTTGAAGGCCTCTTCAAGCTCTGTGATTCTCAGAGCTTTCCTGCAAATAGCCTATGGTAGCCAATCCGTTTTGCTTCTCTTCTTGTCTGGCTGCCCGACAGGAGGCAGGGAGGGAGAATGGAGGGAGCGAGGCTGCAGGAAAGCAAGGTCAATCAATTCCAAACCAAGAGCGAAGCCTAAGAGATAGGGCGTGGCGTGCTGAAAGATGATGGCTGGCAAAAATCATTAGAAGCATCTTTCAACAATCTATATGCCGCTATCGATCTTGTTATAGATCATCTTCCATTCCTCCCCCTACCTTTTTTTTTTTTCCTCAAGATCTTCTGGATCAATATAGCAAGTGCATTGAGACTGTAGCAACACATTTAAAACCTTATAAAAGGTTATTTAGTTGCTAACAGTGCAGTGGTTTCTGCAAAGCCTGCCAAAAGGTTACAGCTTTTTGGGGATCATAAATTACAGACGACAGGAAAAAAGTAAGTGCGGTTTTCTTTATTGTCTCGATGATGGATGGACTCCTGAACAGGGCAGAAAATACATCATATCACCTTTAATGGGCGTGCATTTCTGCAGCCATAACTCACAATTTTAAAATAGAAAATGGTGAAATATGGCGTTGTATATTCCACTTGTGACATATTTATGAGTCCTTGCCTTCTTATAAATACAGTGATTGCTATTTCAAAGCACCATGTCAGGTATGAGCTGAGCACAAACAGCTGGCGCGGCTGAAAAATTATAGCCAGAGTGGACGTTTTCAAAAACTCTCTCTCGCAGCAGTAAATTTACAGTGTTTGCACTAACTGTTATTAAAACCAAATCCATATCTTGGCAACAGGAATCCATTGCTCAGTAACAGCTGGAGTGACAGTGTGCCCGACAGCTGGGGAGAGCGCGGAACTTGGCCTTGGCGCACATGGAGGAGGGAAGGTAGTGGGCCTCAGAAAATGGGGACTCCATCCCACCAGGCCTGTCTCTGGCTCTGATCTGCTCATGTCTGATTTGCCCAGACGTGCTTCCAGGTCTTTTCCCAGTCTGGAGAAGGATTCTTTCAGTCTTTGCCTCTCCGTGGCTGTTTCTTCTCGCCACTATACTCCATTTTCTTCCATTTCTGTTCTCTCTCTCTACCAGGAAAGTCATTCTAGGGTCTAGTGGTGGTGGTGGTGGTGGGGTGCAGTCCCTAAATAGGGGCACAGGAAAGGCCAAGTGCAGAGAGCATTAGGAAGGGCTGGTGTTGGGGAGATGGGGGGTCAGTTAGGCTTGAGGTTAACTAGGACACAGAAGTCGAAGGACCAGATGTTTATACAGAAATTATAATGTTTAATTCAACCAAAGTTCTCCCTACTTTGAGCTAGGCATCATTGTAAAGGACAGAAAAAAAACCAAACAAATGAAAATACGAGTGATTTCCTTTTCACTGTCCAGTCACTTACAGCCCAGAGATTGCCTGAGACTTAGCAAGTATTATTGTTGCACCTTGCATATTTTCTGTTTTCTAATTTTTTTCTTCTCTCATTTTTTTGGGGAGGGGATGCTTTGGGCCACACTCAGAGGTTCTCAGAGCATACTCCTGGCTCTGTTCCCAGGAAACACTCCTGGAGGTACAGTGTGGTGTGTGTTCATATATAACACTGGGGACCCAAAGGTGGGTGTATATGCTCACATGTGGTATTGGAGAATCAAAGGATGTCCCCTTGCAGGGCAAGTGCCTTATTCCCTGTGTTATCTCTCTGTTCCTTCTTCTTTCAATTTTTTATTTGACTGTTACAGTGATTGAAGAAAACACAGTGGCAAGGACAAAACTCTAGATTTGATGTTAAATTAAAGGAAACATATTCTTAGGATTCAGCTTGGATGAAGTTTAAGCATGGACTAAACTGGGAGCTTGGAGAGATAATGTATAATGTGTAATGCAATGGCCTTGCTGATCAGGTTTAATTTTCAGCCATTCATATGGAATCCTGAGCACTGCCAACATTTTCTGAGTGGAGAGACAGGAGTAACCCTTGAGCATCACGGGGTATGGCTCCAAAATAAAACAATACATAAATAATAACAGTAAATAAAAGTTATAATAAAAATAAATAAACTGGTCTATGGGGAAAAGAAGTCAGAATAGAAATGATAGCTTGAGGAAGAAAGGGGGAAGAGGGCATTAGGACGTCTGGAGAATTCTAGAAATGGAGGGTTCTATATCTTGATTTGAGTGGAGATTACTACACAAATAAAAAAATCATCAGTCTGTAAGTTTAATAGTAGTGATTTTTCCAAATTTTATATTGATTGTACCTCAGTCCTTTTCTTTCCCCACCTATAGCTGGCTGAAATTAATGGCCTTACATTATAGGTAAGAAGGCTGAGGCATGAACTTGCCTAAGGACACTTCATTGGTTTCAGAGGATGCTCCACTTCTATTCTAAAATCAACATCTTTGATTCCAATGTTTTTATTCCTTTAGAATTGAGCACAGATCACACCTGCTTACCAGCTAGATGTAAGATGAGGTTGCAAGACTTTCAGATTTTCAGAGACCAGGAGATAGGACAGTGTCTGTGACCCACTTAAGACCCCCATCATGATCTGGTCCCCTGAGCATCATGTAGAGGCATCATAGTTGAAATGACTCTGGTGTCCCAAACACAATAGGTCCCAAATAACACGACATTCTTGGGCCCTAAAATTGAATGGTATAAGTAAATTGACCGAGTCTTATCCCCTGGCCACTTGACCACCACTTGGGATGCCCCCTACCCCATCCTCACAGAAAGATAGTGGTTTTCAGTCTCTCTTCTGCTTCATTGCTCTGAAAGCAGTATCACTGCTTGCATGGAAAATCAATGTTGGGAGGGGAAACGTAGTCAAGGGAAATAGTTGACTCTTCAAGCATTCTGAGGGGTGCAATGATCTTTAAGAGAATGGCAAGCTCTGATGTCAAAAATTTCACAG
>PVKC010032146.1:0-14336 GCA_004027635.1 Crocidura indochinensis | reverse complement strand
CAAAAAAAAAAAAAAGAAAAGAAAAAGAAAACAGAAGCCATGTACAATTACTTTGTCTCTCAAGCCCCCAGATTGTAGTACATATATTTCTTAGCATCACACAAAACAATCTAAAGAAATAAGATTTATGTAACTCCTTAAACATTGAAGGAAAAGTACTTTTTTACATTTTCATGCACATGCCTATTAGTTTAAGTTAACCTCAAAAGTTTAAGTGGGTTGTTTTTCTTAAGGATTAAAGTCAAAAGAGCACAGTAAAAACAGTGTTAGAGTGGCAATTATTGTTTGCATAGGCCCACCGAGATATGAGGGACATGGAAAGGGAAAGCCTTGGCCTAAATACAAGGAGACATTACCCTGAAGTTTCCTGGCCTAAGACCAACTCTAGGATCCAGGCAAACTAGTTTGTCCAATCTAGGTCATTGTCTGTTGCCAATACACTTTTATTTTTCACAGTCTATGTTGCTGGTATCATGTTTCTGTATTAAAGATCCTGCAATCTGCATATCCTATATTGCAGTCAGAATGGTGCAGAGAGCCTTCTCATTTCACCTCAACTTAAAGGACAATGCAGAGAACCCTGTCCTATAGAGCAGGTCATTGTTGTTGTCAAGTCTTCTTAGTGTTAAGGGAAGTCTCTTTTGAGCAGGTCGATGTCAGAGCTGTGGTAGAGGATTGCTTCCAGATGTTATAAAAAAACCTTAGATGTTTCATAGATAGCTTGCCAGGTTCAGGGTGAATGGAAGATGCCCATTCTTCCGAAGTCTGTGCCAGGTCATTATATCGATGTTCAGGGTGTAAGGTCCCATTGCACTATGAGATTTGTGTGTTCCAACCTCTATTAGATAAGACTTTATTTGTATGTATAGTATTTTCCCATTTTAATATGCTTATGTAAACAAGGAACAATGCCACGAGGTGTTATCAGCGCATATGGAGGTCATAAGAACAAGTCCAACAATCCCAATGACATGGTTCAATCATAAGCATTAAACTGAGGGACTCTTTCACCAAAATCCGTTATTGAACAGCTCACAAAGAGAAGACAAGATAAAAAAAGTGGGTAGAATCGTCACAGTAAAGGAATATTGAGAAAGAGTTATAGCTGTTAAAGAAAATACACATAAAATATTCAAAAGACATATATGTCCATTTTATGTCTTTTGAAATAGTTGGGGGTTGTAAATCCAATGCACGATTTTGGTCTGCGATTAGAACTGTGCAGTACTGAAGTTAAAAAGGGTAAATGTGGGGTTCTGATGGTTGGGGTGAGAGAGTTAAGGAGTAATAATGAGCTTTGAGGCGGTGTGTGTAGGGCAGAGTATGTTTGGGCAGAAGGTCGGTCATGGTGCCTAACAAATTAAAGAACTGAGAGTAAAGAGGGGAAATTAAGGGGAAGAAAACGAATCCGGATTGGGAGATGAGGGATGGAGGGGAATTATCACAGGGGTTAAATACATTGTATAGATGAATTGTTTATGGATTAGGCTTGGCAAACAGAGAGGACCACTGTATAGGAGTTTACGGCTACATATACAATGACTTTAGAGACCTATTTGAATATTATCCTCCAAATCTAGGGAATTCCATTTTTTCCCTAAAAACAGTCAAGAGTTAAGAATATTTTTGGGTGTTGTTAAAAGGTATATAAGTGGCGCGGGCGCAAATGTGCCCGCGTGCTTTTGAAAATGAATACTAGTAAGAAAAGAACACCTGAATGGGGTCCAGTATGCGGAGGAGAGGACTTTCGTCCCCACCCTCCCCCCAGAGCCCGATTAACCAGGTGTGGCCCCTGGACTAAGTGGTCAGCCCAGGGGTGCTATGGCTAGCTGTCCTGCCCAGAGCCTCCAACATACCAGTGGAAACACCTGGAAATCCTGGCATGTGGAGTCTTCTGGGTGCAGCCAGGCCCTGCCTCAGTAGTTTGTGGATGCAGATGGGAGGAATTTTTCCCTCCCCACCCCCCAGGGTCGATTAACCAGGCGTGACCCTGAAGACCCACCTGTTGTGGGGGGAATCTCAGTCCCCTGGACTAAGTGGTCAGCCCAGGGGTCCTATGGCTAGCTGCCCTGCCCAGAGCCCCCAACACTCCACATTTCTGAACAGACAGCCAGGAGTAACCAGTGTGCCCCCCCCCAAAAAAAGAAAAGAAATTCTAGGACAGAAAGCATGTTCAGTTTAACATCATTTATTACTTTTTTTGTTTGTTTGTTTTTGGACCACACCCAGTGACACTCAGAGGTTATTCTTGGCTATGCATTCAGAAATCACTCCAGGGGGGCTGGGCGGTGGCGCTGGAGGTAAGGTGCCTGCCTTGCCTTGTGCTAACCTAGGACGGACCGCGGTTTGATCCCCCGGTTCCCCATATGGTTCCCCGTGCCTGCCAGGAGCAACTTCTGAGCGAATAGCCAGGAGTAACCCCTGAGCGTCACCGGGTGTGGCCCAAAAACCAAAAAAAAAAAAAAAATCACTCCTAGCTTGGGGGACCATTGGTACACCAGGGGATTGAACCGCCATTTATCCTAGGTTAGTGCATATAAGGAAGAGAGAGACCCTATTGCTTGCGCCACCACTCTGGTCCCTAGTTTAACATAATTTTTTATGTCTTTCCCTTATAATCTCCAGAATGATATCATCTAATTTCTAGAGTTTACAGCAATGAAAGTGTTTCAATATATTTATTTCTATGTATTTTTAGTCATTGCCTTTTTATTATTTGCTGCTGTGTTTGACATTTTATTTGAATACATATTTGGTGCTTCAGGGCTACTCTTGGCACAGCGCTCAGGATAGTCCCTGGAGATGCTCAGGGAAGCATAAGGTGTGCTGTATTGAACCCAGGCATCCAGCATGCACAGAATGTGCATTAGTCGCTTGAGCTATTTTTCTAGTCTTGTGCTTGTCATTTTTATTTCAATTTTATTTATTGCTAAGTAGCCTATAAATTATGCAAAAATGTGATTAGTCAGATTTTTATGACAAAAATCTTTATTTAAGCACTATAATTACAAGCATAATTATAGTTGGGTTTCAGTCATAAACAGAACACCCCCTTCACCAGTGCAACATTCTCACCACTGATAACCCCTATCTCCCTCCTCCTCCACCCCTGCCTGTATTTGAGATAGGCATTCTACTTCTCTAATTCTTTAACCCTGTCCTGCTAGTTGTTAGTGTAGTTATTTTCCTAACAACATTCACTACTCTTTGTGGTGAGCTTCATATTCTGGGCAGGTCCTTCTGCCTTCTGGTCCTTCACTCTATTGTCTCTGGGATTATTACAATAAAGTCTAAAGTCTTTTTTTTTTTTTTTTTTTTTTTTGGTTTTTGGGTCACACCCGGCAGTGCTCAGGAGTTACTCCTGGCTCCATGCTCAGAAATTGCTCCTGGCAGGCACGGGGGACCATATGGGGCACTGGGATTCGAACTGATGACCTTTTGCATGAAAGGCAAATGCCTTACCTCCATGCTATCTCCCTGGCCAAAGTCTTTACTTTTCTTAAAAACCCATAGATGAGTGAGACTATTCAGATTCTTATAAATATTTCCATTTAATTATTTCATGATTTCATCCATCCAGAGACATACAATTGCCAACAACAATCAGTTTTTTTTTTTTTTGCTCTGCATTATTTTACTATGTTTTGGTTTCTTTGTGTGTTGTTGGGAATCACCAGAACTAGACACTAAAAAACACTAATTCTTAGGACTCTATGATGCTATGATTGAATCAAATACCCTGTGTGTACTAGGCATGTGATCAAACCTCAAAGGGTCTCTCTATCCTACAACAAAATCAACTACATTTTTTTATCCTTTACAAAAATCAATTACATTTTTCTACCCATGCAAAAAATCAACCTCACTTTTCATACTACAAAAAGTCAGTTTTCTATCCTACTTATCATATATCTAAAATTCAATAAAATGTGGTATTGATGGATACAAGTATTGATCAATAGAATAAGAGAGAAAACCCTAATATTTTCATTTTTTAAGGTGTTCCTTATTCTTCAAATTTCAGCATTTTTCTTCATTTTCTAAGTTTACCTTATCTCTCATTTATTTTTATTTAAGGGGTGAGGAGAAGAGGCCTCCCGAGCAGTGCTCCTGGGGGCTGGAGACCATTCCTAATGATCCTGACTGTTGGCTTGGACCAGAGACTGTGCTGCTATGCAGGCCTTGCAATTTTGGGGATCCTCAGGGTCATCCTGGCTGGCACAGGTTCCTCCAGGGTTTCTTCTGATGATGCTTGGAGAATCACATTTTTATGTTAAAAATGCCATTCTATTTTTCTCTAGTTTTATTATTGTTGCTTATATATATATTTTGGTTTTGCATAGAATTTTAATCTATTCCTAAGCATTTTGTACCCCTGATCATAATTACAACCAAGTTATTCTTTATATACCAAGTTACACTAGTGATATCTGTGTATCTTTTGGGAGGAAGTGGCAGTCACTCTCAGTAGCGCTAAGATTTGGAGCTTGGAGGAAGCATGCAATGCCAGAGATTGAACTGATTCCCAGCATTCCAGCATGCCCTCCAGGCCTCTGAGTTATCTCCCTTGCTCAATATTTGTGAAAAAACTATCTTTTATTTTTTAGACTTTCTTAAAATTTAAACACTGTGGTTACAAGATTATTCATAATACAATTGTTTTTCACAGATAAAGTTGTTCATTATTTAATTATAATCATGCAATGTATAACAACCTTCACCAGTGCGTATTTCCCATCACCAGTGTCCCCAAATTCCCCCCTTCACCCTCCCTGCTGCCTTCTTCCTTCCAACTCACCCTCTGTCTCCTGCTTCAAGGGTTAGGCATTTTACTTCTGTCAGTCTGTCTATCTGTTTGTCTGTCTCCTTTTTTGACACTGTGATTTGCATTACTGTTAATGAAGAGGTGGCATGCATTTTTGTTTTGTTTTGGTTGATGAGATATACCCCACAGCATTCAGTGGCTGTTCCTGGTTCTCTGCTTAGTAGAGGTCCCTGGTAGTTCACCGGGATCCATATATGGTTCTGAGGGTTAAGGCAATATAGCCTTAATTTTTTTTGGTCCTGTTAGAATATTTTGAGCATATGCTAATCTGATGGAAGATGAAGAACAAAAGGAGCAAGGTGAAAACAGGAAAACCTGTCAAGAGATGTTCTGTTGATCCATTTGAACTCTGCCTTAGCATGCACTAAGGAGGTAACAGCGATGATGACAAAATATGATCAACATATGAACCTATTTTGAAAACTGAGCCAATAGTTTCATTGACTGCAAGTATGGAATATGAAAAAGAAAGGAGCCAAGCAGGATCTGTAAACTTTGGGTCCCAGCAACTGGAGAGAGAGAGAGAGAATTGTCTTTCTTTTTGTTGTTGTTTTTTTTTGTTTTGTTTTTGGGTCACACCCAACTGTGCTCAGGGTTACTCCTGGCTCTGCATTCAGAAATTGCCCCTGACAGGCACAGAGGACCATATGGGTTGCCGGGATTTGAACCACCTAGGTCAAATCCGTCCTAGGTCAGATGCATGCAAGGCAAACGCCCTACTGCTGTGCTATCTCTCTGGCCCTGAAAATTGTCTTTCACTGAAGAGGGGAGGACCCGTGACAGATTTCAAATACAAGCTTGAAAGGATCAGGATAGCCATTGACAGATGAGAAAAACCAGGGAAACAGAAAGAATGTGGTCGGGAGAATGGCATGTTGACTTCCGGGCAAATAAAACATTTCTATGAAGAGAAGTCAGTTGTGTCCATGGATCAGAGGAGATAAAAATGAGAGTTGGTTATTGATCTTGGCAAAAAAGGTTACTGTTGATCTCGGCAAGAAACAGTTTTATGCATGTATGTCTTTGTATATACTGGGGTGTAGTTCTAATAAAATATTCACCAAAAATTCCTTTTCCTTCCACATTATTTATTGAAAATAATTCTTTGGTCTTATACTTGACATTTCTTAAAATATGTTGTTTTAGGGGCCGGGCGGTGGCGCTGGAGGTAAGGTGCCTGCCTTGCCTGTGCTAGCCTAGGATGGACCGCGGTTTGATCCCCCGGTTTCCCACATGGTCCCCCAAGCCAGGAGTGACTTCTGAGCGTATAGCCAGGAGTAACCCCTGAGCGTCACTGGGTGTGGCCCAAAAACCAAAAAAAAATAAAAAAGTTGTTTATGCACTCTCCAAACAAGTGAAAGCAGAGATAAATAGATGGGACTATTTTAAGTGGAAAAGCTTCTATATATCAAAGGAAATAGTCCCTAGGATACATAACACCCACAGAATAAGAGAAACTATTCACCCAATACCCATCAGACAAGAGGCTAATATCTAAGATATACAAGGTACAGACAGAACTTAATAAGAACAAAACATCTAACCCCATCAAAAAAAATGGGGAGAATAAATGAACAGATAATTTCCCAAAGAAGAAATACAAATGGCCAAAGGACACATGAAAAAATGCTCCACACCACTAATTATCAGGGAGATGCAAATCAAAACTACAATGAGGTACCATCTCATGTCACAGAGACTGGCACACATCACAAATAACAAGTGCAATCAGTGCTGGTGGGGATGTGGAGAGAAAGGAACTTTCATTCATTGCTGGTGGGAATATTGTCTAGTCCAGCCTTTATGGAAAACAATATGGAGATTTCTCAAAAAACTGGTAATTGAGATCCCATATCATCCAGCTCTACCACTCCTAGAGATAAACCCTAGGAACACAAAAATGCAATACAAAAATACCTTCCTCACGTTTATCTTCATTGAAGTGCTATTTACTAGTCAACTATGGAAACAACCAAGAAGCCCTTCAACAGATGAATGGCTAAGGAAACTGTGGTACATATATACAATGGAATATTATGCAGCTATCAGGAGAGATGAAGTCATGAAATTTTCCTATACATGGATGTAGATGGAAATCGTTATGCTAAGTGAAATAAGCCAAAGGGATAAAGACACAGCATAATCTCACTAATCTATGTTTTTTTTTTGTTTGTTTTTGGGTCACATCCAGCATCGCTCAAGGGTTACTCCAGGCTCTATGCTCAGAAATCACTCCTGGCAGGCTTGGGGGACCATATGGGATGCTGGGATTTGAACCATCCTTCTTCCACATGCAAAGCAAATGCCTTACCTCCATGCTATCTCTCCAGCCCCTGATCTATGGTTTTTAAGAAAAATAAAAGACATTATTGTTATAATCCCCAGAGATGAGGGCAGGAAGGACCAGCTAACAATATGAAGCTTACCATAAGGAGTGGTGATGCAGTTAGAAAAATAACTACACGGGGGCCGGGCGGTGGCGCTGGAGGTAAGGTGCCTGCCTTGCCTGCGCTAACCTAGGACAGACCGTGGTTTGATCCCCCGGTGCCCCATATGGTCCCCCGTGCCTGCCAGGAGCAACTTCTGAGCGCATAGCCAGGAGTAACCCCTGAGCATCACCGGGTGTGGCCCAAAAACCAAAAAAAAAAAAAGAAAAAAAAAAAAAAGAAAAATAACTACACTTGGGGCAGAGTGGTGGCGCAAGCAGTAGGGCTTTTGCCTTGCATGCAGCTAACCCAGGATGGACTGCAGTTTGATTCCCCGGCGGTCCCACAAATCCGGAGCAATTTCTGAGCACATAGCCAAGAGTAACCCCTGCACATCACCAGGTGTGGCCCAAAAAGCAAAAAGAAAAAAAGAAAAATAACTACATTAATAACTACCCTGACAATGTTAATGAGTAGGAAAAGTAGAATGCCTGTCTTGAATACAGGCAGGGGGTGGGTGAGGAGGGAGATAGGGGATATTGGTGGTGGGAATGTTGAGCTGATGAAGAAGGGTATTCTTTTTTTTTTTTTTTTTGGTTTTGGGGCCACACCTGGTGGTGCTCAGGGGTTACTCCTGGCTGTCTGCTCAGAAATAGCTCCTGGCAGGCACGGGGGACCATATGGGGTATCGGGATTCGAACCAACCATCTTTGGTCCTGGATCAGCTGCTTGCAAGGCAAACACCGCTGTGTTATCTCTCCGGGCCCAGAGAAGGGTATTCTTTGTATGACTGAGACCAAACTACAATCATGTTTGTAATCATGGTGTTTAAAAAAAGAAAAAAGCAATACATGTATATATAAATTTAAAAATATGGTTTTTATCATTTATATATTTATTATATATATAACCAAATACATCTATTTGGTTTCTGAGCCACACCTGGTGACGCTCAGGGGTTACTCCTGGCTATGCACTCAGAAATCATTCCTGGCTTTGGAGGGACCATATGGGACTCCAGGTATCGAACCCAGGTCTGTCCTGGGTCAGCCACTTGCAAGGCAAATGCTCTACTGCTGTGCTATTGCTACAGCCCATATCATTTTATATTTTATAAGCCTATCTAGATTATCAATTATGGGACACTTATTTATCTGTTCTTATTATACAGTGTATAATGAATATAGTATACATTGTACTTTTATAATTTTTTATCATCTAAAAATATTGACCTCCACCCCTTTATAAATGAACATGCTTTATACATTTTTGCTTATTTATTTGCATTTTAAATGTTATGAGAAAAATGAACTTTTACAGATTTGTTAGGAATTTAAAGAGATTAAGCATTAATTTTTAAATATTAATTTTTTAAAATATATTTAAGCACCATGATTACAAGCATGCTTGTAGTTAGATTTTAGTTATTAAAAATAACACCTCCCTTCACCTATGCAACATTCCCAAAACCAATGTCTTCCATCTCTCTCCTCCCCCACCCCTTGCCTGTATTTAACACAGGCATTCTCTTTCTCTCGCTCACCATGATAGTGAGTGAAAATGTTTTCTTTATTGGTTAATTTTTGTATCATGGATTAAATCCTCACATTAAAAAAAAATCTCCTTGGTTTGAATCCAGGCATCCCATATAGTCTCCCGTGCCTGCCAGGAGCTATTTCTGAGCAGATAGCCAGGAGTAACCCCTGAGCACTGCTGGGTGTGCCCCCCCCCCAAAAAAAGACTAGAAATCAAAAAAATCTCTTGGGCTGGAGAGATAGCATGGAGGTAAGGCATTTGCCTTGCATGCAGAAGGAAGGTGGTTCGAATCCCGGCATCCCATATGGTCCCCCGAGCCTGCCAGGAGCAATTTCTGAGTAAAAAGCCACTAGTAATACCTGAGCACTGCCGGGTGTGACCCAAAAACCAAAAAAAAAAAAAATCTCTTTCAGGGACAAGCTATATAGAGGTTAAAGCAGTTGCTTTGTATACAGCCAACCCTAACTAACAGTCTACATTGTGTATGGTACCCCCAAGTACAATGAGATTTATTCCTGAGTGCAGAATGTTGTGATCAATAAATAAAAGAGAAACAAAAACAACAGATCTGTATCTTTCTGGAATCTTTCCTACACAGTTGATTAGTTTTTTTTTTTTCTTTTGGGTCACACCCGGCAGTGCTCAGGGGTTACTCCTGGCTCCATGCTCAGAAATTTCTCCTGCCCCATATGGTCCCCCGGGATTCGAACCGATGACCTTTTGCATGAAAGGCAAATGCCTTACCTCCATGCTATCTTCCGGGTCCCAGTTGATTAGTTTTCTGCTTTATTTTAATGGGGGCACATCTGACAGTGCTCAGTGGTCTGCTTTCAGGACCTTGAGCAAAAACATGTCACATACACAATCATGACACAGAAAGCAGCCTATCTCTCCAGCTATCTCCCTGTCTCCTTGATTTAGCCTAACTTTAAGATTCACTGAAGTGAAAGTGAACACAATTTTCTTCTTTATAAAGACTGAATATTTTTACTGTGGTATATGTAGGTGACATATATATATACATATATATATATATATTTTTTTTTTACTATCCAACCCTCATCAGTATGAATTATTCCAAATTTTGTTTAATTCATGTGTCGTTTTTACCTCTTGGTTCATGTGAATAATGCTGTGATGAATACAGCTATATAAATATCTTTGGGCCTGAGAGATAGACCAATAGGTAAGATACTTGCCTTGCATGCGGATTTATTTCCAAGATCACATATGGTTGGTTCCCCAGCACCTCCAAGAGTGAGTAATCCCCTGATTTTAATACCCTACACTGCATATGGTCCTTCAAGGACTCCAGGATTTATCCTGATTGCAAAAAAAGGAGTAACCCTGAGCTCCTCTTGGTATGATCGATAAACAAAACAGAAACAAAAAACAATAGAAATACAGCTTTCTGAAATCTTTACTACTCGGTTGATTAATTTTCTGTTTTATTTATTTGGGGAAGGGAGAAACACCTGACAGTGCTCAAGGGTCAACTCTCAGAACCTCAAGAGTGATCCCGGAGCACAGAGCCTCAAGCACTCTTAGGGTTAGCACAAAACCCAAAGCCAAAACAGAGAACAAAACAAAACAAACCACAAACAAAAAGTCCCAAAAACAAACAAAAATCAAATATCTTCTCAAGATTCTGCTTTAAATTATTGTACATATGTGAAATTATTCAACCCATGAATATTGAAAATCTATTTGAAAATCTGGTGGTCAAAAAAAATCTGGTGGGTCAAATTCAGCAAGACTCATTTAAAAATATTATTTGATATCCAGCCTGCTTAGTTTACAATGTAAATTCTTTTTGTTGTTTTGGTTTTTGTGTCATACCCGTTATTCCTGTCTCTATGCTCAGAAATCGCTCCTGGCAGGCTTGGGGGACCATATGGGATGCCAGGATTTGAACCATCGTCCTACATGCAAGGCAAACCCACTACCTCCATGCTATCTCTCCGGCCCCTACAATGCAAATTCTATGCATAACCTTTTACTTAACTCTTGAAGTTCTTCAGAATTCTAGCCTAATATTTATATTACCTTACTTTTAAAATTTACAGGGATATCAGGCTTTGTGACTGTGGTATCTTATGGTCTTTACAAGTTAAAGCAGAGAAGATATAAGAAAATGTCCATTCATCTTATTCACATGAGAGTTGCTGCCCAAGGATTTGTTGTTGGAGCTATGACTCTAGGTAATTTGCTTAATTTATATCTGTATCCAAGTGTCTGAGATTATTTATTCCTGAGGGTTATATCTGTGGTACTTTGGGGGAATTGAACTTAGGATCTCTTCATGTTAGGCATGTGTTCTAACACTTGAGCAACCTCTATGGCCCCCTATTATTTTTATATGTAAATATTAGAATATATATTGGGTTTATACATATTTATAAACATCAATATATTAATATGTTGGAGGAGGGATGATAAGAATAGCAGCAATTTTCACTTTTTGGTTGTTTTTTTTTGTTTGTTTTTTTTGGGTCACACCCGGCAGTTCTCAGGGGTTACTCCTGGCTCCATGCTCAGAAATTGCCCCTGGCAGG
This sequence comes from Crocidura indochinensis, assembly GCA_004027635.1. Taxonomy (NCBI): domain Eukaryota; kingdom Metazoa; phylum Chordata; class Mammalia; order Eulipotyphla; family Soricidae; genus Crocidura; species Crocidura indochinensis. The sequence continues at coordinate 2,994 of PVKC010032146.1, read as the reverse complement.
CACGGGGGACCATATGGGGCACTGGGATTCGAACTGATGACCTTTTGCATGAAAGGCAAACGCCTTACCTCCATGCTATCTCCCGGGCCCGCAATTTTCACTTTTTTGAGGTAATAGTTCAGTTACATCTTAATTTCTTGGGATTTTAAAGAGTGGGGAAAAAAGCAATAAAGAACTATAGTTATAGGGCCGAATCAATAGCACCGTGGTAGGGCATTTGCCTTGCACGCAGCCAATCCAGGACGGATGGTGGTTCGAATCCCAGTTTCCCATATGGTCCCCAAGCCAGGAGCAATTTCTGAGCGCATAGCCAGGAGTAACCCCTGAGTGTCACCGGATGCGGCCAAACCCACCTCCCCCAAAGAAAAGAACTATAGTTGTGAGAGTGGTTGGGAAATAGTACAGTGGCACATAAGGCACATAAGCATTATCAGAATTCTGCATAGCTTAGTACATCAGAGAAATTAAATCAGCGTTTGACAAGAGTTAAGCTATTAATAATACATGAGATATTTGTTATAGGAATCTCATTGTAAATATGAAGCCTTAACTAAAATATTAGGGTGTAAGGCATGTAGTATGCAGACCAAGCAGTGAGAAAGAAAAGTGAGATAGCTGAATTGGATTATGCAGGATTGAATGGAACCTTTTCAATTTCTTACCATTCTAAACCTTGTAAAGAGATATGGGAGTGACAGAGAAAAAGCCCATCTCTTTATTTGAGAACTAAATAGAAATTTGTCAAGGAATCACAGTGGTTCACATGAAGAAAGAAATTCAGCATAACCATGGTAGCAGCCTTGATGGCTGCCCCCTGCCAAGGAGGTGAGCCAGCTGATGAGAAAAATATGCTGTAATAGGGCCTTCCAAGCATGAAGAGGATTTGGATGCTACATCAACTGTGCCATCTAAACTCACACAAAATGTCTGTAGTGCACCAACAAGGGGAACAAATGGAAAGGGATTCTGGAAAGTATAGATTTTTTTCTTGTTAAGTTCTGTCAGTACCTTGTCCATCTTAGATATTATCTGATGGGTGTTGTGTGAATAGTTTCTCCCATTCCATGGGTGACCTTTTTACCCTAGTCACTCTTTTTATAATCATTTTAATTAAGGGGCAATAAATGCAAAATAGAGCAAGGAAAGTCTCTTCAACAAGTAGTGTTGGAACAACTGGTCAACTACTTGGAAAACAGCGAACTCAGACCTCCATCTAACACCATGCACAAAGATAAAATCCAAATGGGGCAAAGACCTTGATATCAGACCTGAAACCATAAGGTATATTGAATAACACATAGGTAAATCACTCCATGACATTGCGAATAAAGGCATCTTCAAGACGGAAATGGCACTCCCCATACAACTGGAAACAGAGATAAACAGATAGGCCTGACTATATTAAGCTGAGAAGCTTCTGCACCTCAAAGGAAATAGTGCCTAAGATACAAAACCACCCACAGAATAAGAGAAATTACTTACCCAATACCTGTCAGACAAGGGGCTAATATCTAAGATATACAACTTACTGATAGAAATTAACAAGAAAAAAAACTAACCCCATCAAAAAATGGAGAGAAGAAATGAACAATTTCTCAAAGAAGAAATACAAATGGCCAAAGGACACATGAAAAAATATTCTACATCACTAATTATCAGGGAGATGCAAATTAAAACAACAATGAGGACAATGAGATACCTCATGCCACAGAGACTGGCACACATCACAAAGAACAAGAGCAATCAGTGATGGCAGGGTTGTAGAGAGAAAGGAACTATCTCATTCATTGCTGGTGGGAATGTAGACTAGTCCAGCCTTTATGGAAAAAAAATATGGAGATTTCTCAAAAAAACTGGGAATTAAGCTCAATCATGATCCAGCTAGAGCTGGATCCACTCCTAAGGATATACCCTAGGAACACAAAAATGCAATACAAAAATACCTTCCTCACACATATATTCATTACAGCGCTATTACAATAACTAGACTCTGGAAACATTCAAGATGCCCTTCAACAGATGAATGGCTAAAGAAACTGTGGTATATATACACAATGGAATATTATGCAGCTGTCAGAAGAGATGAAGTCATGAAATTTTCCTATATGTGGATGTACATGGAATCTATTATGCTGAGTAAAATAAGTCAGAGGGAGAGAGATAGACACAGAATAGCCTCACTCATATATGGATTTTAAGAAAAGTTAAAGATTGAAATATGCCCATGTTAAGTCCAGGACAACGATGCGCCATTCAAAGACACCAAGACCACAGTCTCATGAAAAAGCAGAGGGCTTATTTTCTTACAAGCATATGCAGGGGCTGTGCTAGAATCCAGCATAAGCCAGAGACTACCAGCCTTGAGCCAGGAGCTTAGAAGCTGTATATAGTATTTCAGACAATAGAAAGTTACAGTAGATTGATTTGCTTTAGGAACTACATGACATCTGGCATTTGCTCAATCACATTTTTGCAAGGTTTAGGTGCAAGCTTACTGGGTTAACATGATAAGGTTAAAACCATGTCAGAACAGTATTTCCCTTTCCATGATCCCCATATTCTGGTGGGCCGATGCAAACAATTATTGCCACTTAACGTCGTTTTTACTGTGCTCCTTTGACTCTTATCCTTAAAAAGAAGCACCCACTTTTGAAGCTAACTTAAACTAATATGCATAAGCATGGAAATGTAAAAAAAAGTACTATGCCCTCAATGTTTAAGGAGTTACATGAGTTTTATGGCTTTAGAATGCTTGATGTGCTGCTAAGAAATATGTATTACAATCTGGCGTCTTGAGGGACAAAGTAATTGTACATAGGTTCTGTTCTATTTTTCTTAATATTCTTTTGCTGAAAGCTCAATGTTAAGACATCAGCAAGGGGACTTATGTGAAGTCTGTTTATTGGGTGATCGTCCTTCCACTGAAACTTTACCTTGTCCTCTTTCTTTGCATCTTTGTTCTCATATTTAAAAATAATAAAAAGAATTAAAAAA
>PVKC010032145.1:0-14340 GCA_004027635.1 Crocidura indochinensis | reverse complement strand
GGTTTTTTTTTTCTTTTTTTTTTCTTTTTGGTTTTTGGGCCACACCCGGTGATGCTCAGGGGTTACTTCTGCCTATTGCTCAGTAGTCGCTCCTAGCAGGCACGGGGGGCCATATAGGGAACCGGGGGATCGACCTGCGGTCCGTCCTAGGTTAGCGCAGGCAAGGCAGGCACCTTACCTCCAGCGCCATTGCCCGCCCCCCCCACAGTTTCTTTAGTCATTCGTCTGTTCAAGGGCATCTTGATTGTTTCCAGAGTCTTGCTATGATAAATAGTGCTGCGAAGAATATAGGTGTAAATAAGGGATCTTTGTATTGTATTTTTGTGTTCCTAGGGGATATTCCTAGGAGTGGTATAGCTGGATAGTATGGGAGCTCGATTTCCAGTTTTTTGAGGAATCTCCATATCGCTTTCCATAACGGTTGAACTACACGGCCTTCCCACAAGCAGTGTATAAAAGTTCCTTTCTCTCCACATCCCCACCAACACAGTTCTCATTCTTTGTGATGTGTGCCAATCTCTGGGGTGTGAGGTGGTACCTCATAGTTGTTTTGCTTTGCATCTACCTGATGACTAGTGATGTAGAGCATTTTTTCATGTGTCTTTTGGCCATTTGTATTTCTTCTTTGTCAAAGTGTCTGTCCATTTCTTCTCCCCATTTTTTGAATGGATTAGATTTTTTTTTCTTGTAAAGTTTTGTCAGTGCCTTGTATGTTTTGGAGATTAGCCCCTTATCTGATGGGTATTGGGTGAACAGTTTCTCCCACTCAGTGGGTGGCTCTTGTATCCTGGGTGCTATTTCCTTTGAGGTGCAGAAGCTTCTCAACTTAATATATTCCCATCCTTTAATCTCTGCTTTCACTTGCTTGGAGAGTGCAGTTTCTTCCTTGAATATGCCTGTAGTCTCAATATCCTGGAGTGTTTTGCCTATGTGTTGTTCTATATATCTTATGGTATCGGGTCTGATATCGAGATCTTTAATCCATTTGTATTTTACCTTTGTACATGTGTTAACTTTGGGTCTAAGTTCAACTTTTAGCAAGTGGCTAGCCAGTTGTGCCAACACCACTTGTTGAAGAGGCTTTCTTTGCTCCATTTAGGATTTCTTTCTCCTTTATCAAAAACTAGGTGATTGTATGTTTGGGGAATATTCTCTGAGTATTCAAGTCTGATTCACTGATCTGAAGGCCTGTCTTTATTCCAATACCATGCTGTTTTGATAACTATTGCTTTGTAGTAAAGTTTAAAATTTTGGAAACTAATTCCTCTCATATTCTTTTTCCCAATGATGGTTTTCTTTTAAGAAAACAACCAATTCAACAAGAGCATCATATTGCTTTTAAGAATAAAAATGTTAATATGTATTGTCAACAGTAATATTATTATTAAGTGTAGTCCAGTTTATAAATGTTCCTTCAATTTTTTCTGTCTTAAATTATAATACCATAATGTATGATAAATGATCTTTTTTTGAAGTTGATATACATTTTTGCAATGGCTAAAGAAACGTAAGAATATATTTTGACTAATTGGCTTTTTATATAACATATTTGGAAGTTGTTTTGACAATTTAAGTAATAGTTTTGTAAATATGTGTTCTGGATACTAGTACCCTCTCAGTTATATTACCTATTTTTCTTATTTCTTTAATTTTTTATTATTGCATGCCTTTATGCTTAAACAATTAATCTAATTTCATCTATAATAAATTTTCCTTCAATTTCTCGAGATTTATTTATCTTGTCTAAGAAAGCAATGTCATCATGATTTGCATAATGCTTTCATTTTTTCTATGATTTTTATATGCTAATTTTCACATTTAAGTTACAATTTTGACTTAATGTTAAAACACATTTTTCAATTAATTTTTATATCTTATTATCACTGCTTATTGAAAAAGTTTATTTATTCAATAAACACTCTAAGCAAATATAAAAAATAATTTTATTTATATTTTATTTTTTTGGTTTTTGGGTCACACCCAGCAGCACTCCTGGCTCTATAATTGCTCCTGGCAGGTGCAGTGGACCATCTGGGATGCTGGGATTCGAACTACTGTCCTTCTGCACTCCAAGAATAATGTCCTACCCCATGCTATCTCTCTGGTTCCCATATAAAATAATTTTAAAATAAAATAATTTGGTACCTGAGTCATACTACAGCAGGTAGGGCATTTGCCTCTTATGCAGCTCCTCACCTAAGTATTGTCTTCAGTACCTGAAGCCTGCCAAGGATGATTCATAAGCTCAGAGCTAAAAGTAATCCATCAGCACTGTTCAGTATGGTGAAACAAACACAATTAATTAAATAAATAAAAGCAATTTACTTAATTTAATTTATTTATTGAGCTCTTTTTTCTGATTTCATGCGATACTGTCTTGATCAATTTATATCAAGAATTAAATGTTTATTTACTGAAAAGTTTTTATGCACACCACTATCCATCACTGTATTCAGTTCAACAACTGAGTTGTAATCAACCTAGTTGTCCAACAATGGATGAATGCTATCAAGATAACTTAGTACATATACACATACACTACCATAAGAAAAAGGAAAGATGTGAGGAATGATGTGATCATTTTCTTCTCTGCTACATGGATAAAAGTGGAAGATAACATGTTAAACTAACATGCCAGAAGAAGAAAACTTATACTATGATATCATTTATATGTGCTATTTTAGAATATCTAATGAGAGATTTTAATGGTTTAAATGGGGGTTAAATAGTTTAAATGGTTTAAATTGTATAGAAAATATTTAGCCCCAGAAAAAAGTAAGGAAAGAAAAAGAAGGAAGGAGGAGAAAGATAGAAGGGGTACAGTTATCTAGAGGAACCAGTTGCATTGATGAAGTTTAAAAAAGAACATAACTAAATATATTGAAATAAGTCCTCAGGTTCCAATACCAGAACACTGGAAAGTTTAGGTTCTGAAATCAGATGGCAGTCTGGGAAATAATTTACATGCACATGCATGGAAAGAGAAAAGACTTTTGAGAAGGTCCCCAAATTTCCCTTCACTTCTATTAGCAGGTCACAGCTCAAAGCCACCCCCAGCAGATCCAGAAAATGTAAGGGCTCACTTCCTTTTCAACCAAAAATTTAATGTGAGGGAAAATATCACGCCTGTAAGGAGGGACCATCCAGTTTCATCACCAATTCAAAGTGTTATATTCAAAAATAATTTCATCCATGAGTAACCGTTTGCATACTGATTGAGTAGAAACAGACAAAGCCGGTAATCCCACAACTAAATATATAAACCACAGAGTTAATAACAATGAAATAATGAGACCCAAACTTTAAAAACAAAAGATATAAATGTGCCTGCTAAGGCAGCAGTGGCAGTGATGGAGGTGGTGGTGGTGGTCGGGGCTTGACTGTGGTTACATTGATGGAGGAACCTTGTCACTTGGATTATTGGGATTGGGTGGGATTGGTGCTAAAACATTTTATGTCTATGACTAACTATGAATAATTTTGTAAATAGCAATGCTTTAAAACTAATAGAAAACCACAATAGAAAATGAAATAAATATAATGAAGGATTAGAGAGAGCATAGTGAATATAACTGAAGTTCAATCCTTGGCATCCCATGTAAAAGCCCAAGTATACCAAAAATGATGCATTCCTGATAATTGAAGATGAAGTCTTGAGTCCTGCTGCGCAACTGGGTCTAATAAAAAATTTAAACAAAACAAAATATACACAGATATAATTATAAACATAAACATAAAAATATAAATATAAAATTATTATAAATTAAAGTATGAGAATAAAAATTATTTGTAGATTACTTTTACTTCTCTATTTTCAGTTAAAAGTTCTACAAGTGTACATTATAGTAATAATTATAAAAATAATTACTTTTTTGAATATATCATGATTCTGAAATTCCTAAATGTGACCAATATGAAATTTTTCCTATTCTGGAAACTGATAATGTTGAAGTGATATTTGTCAGTGATGATGATAAACTAAGATTATCTAGATGTTCTAACCAGTTTTTATGTTGACCTTAAATATTTAATATCGCCATTATTTTTTAAATTTAACGTTAATCATGGAAAGCATGAGATGGTTATACTTATGTCTATTTTGTAAGGTACTGCTTAGTATTCTCTACTTTTCTGTGACATTGTTTCTTATTGTGAGATTAAAATACCTAGTACTACAAATTGCCAAATTATTGTATGAGAAGTAAATGGCTAAAATAAGATATTTGCAACTATTATTATTAAGATGTTTTGATACAAAATAAATTAACTTAACTGAAAATATGCATAAATAATTTAAAACCTGCTCAGACTCTAAGAACAGTTTATCAGATTCAGCGATGTCTACTTTTGAAGTTAATGCTTTTGTACACTATACCAAAATATCATATCATTTATCAGATCATATAATTCTGGAAGGATTTTTCAACTCTTAAGAGAATGTAAGATTTAACTCAGCTCTAACTATAAAATAACATAATAAGAGGGGGGTATGTTAGATGCTTAGAATCCACAAGAGATTTCTGAGCTAGAAAAAAAATTAATTTAAACCAACTACATATTTTTTGCAAACACAGCTGGGCAGGATTATTGCTAAATGACTTCAACATAGAAGTAATTTAAGTCTACATTCAATGCTACCTTCACTTTATTACCCACATGTTATTCTAAAACTGTAAGTGAAAACAATACATCAGCATTAGAGCTCCCATATATTTACTTATCTAAAACTGTTCTAGTTATTCATTCACATGGTGCCATATGTTATCTTCTTGTTACATATTTATTTATTATCCTGTTAGTTAGTAACATCCAAGAGCATGCTGGATGCCCTTTTTCTAATTCTTTAATTCCATTGCCTAGCCCAATAATAAATATTTAAATAAGAAATATATTTTAAGAAGTTTAATGCATAAGAAGATTCATTTTAAAGTCATTTTTAATGTAAAAGAACAAAGAATATGTTAATTAAATGCTTAGACAAATAAATAAAATATAAACATAAAATATAATACATATATATATTATTGAAAGTTTTTATTTAAATGAATCATTGCAGGGGGAACATTTTATTTACATAGTTTCTTATTTTGTAGATTTAAAAGTTATCTTTATACTTGAGCATGAAAGTTACCTTTTAAGGTACCAGAGAGATAGCACAGAGGGAAGAGCATTTGCTTTGCATGAGGTTGGCACAGGAACAAACCTATGTGCCAACATGTCAGGAGTAATTTATGAATTCAAGCCAGCTCTCTACCACCCTACCTCAAAAATTTTACTTTTTAGTTCCCCCAAGCCAGGAGTGATTTCAAAATGAATAGCTGAGAGTAATGCCTGAGCATCACTGGGTGTGACCAAAAAAACTACTTTTTAAAGTATGAACTAGTGCATGCATATGTGTTTTTTATGTACGCATCTATGCATACACGCATTCACTATTGAGGATCAAATTTGGAGCTGAAGTATGAAGTATCACTCAATATCTGAGTGATATATTCTGCCCAGAATTATGCCTTTCAGAAAGAGAATTTTAGGTACTGTTAATTTTCATTTTATTTTTTATCACCATACAATGAAAAGATCACAACGGGAAAGCAATGTAGAACCCTATTACAAATAGTGAGTGAAGATGGGATTTCTAATGACTAAACTAATATCAGTTACCTATGTAACCTCTCTGATAAGGACTTTAAAGAAAAACGCAGAGATTTTCAAAGAACTCAAAGCCCCCTAAAACAAATTTAACAAAGAACAAACAAGACTCAAGAGGATCTGAGAGTAGAGATGAGAAAACTTTAAACTGAAGTAATGGTCCAAAAAACTTGGTAGGTCAAAATAAAAACTCACTGAAAAGCCACAGCAACAGAGTAACAAACTGTCAAGGACAGAATAAGTGAGATGATGAACTGTCTGACACATCCTGCAACAGAAGAGGCTGGGAAAAAAGGCCTTAAAACAAGTGACCAAAATATTCAATCAACCCTTAAAATAAGGAAACAGACAACAATAAACCTTTGGGACAATTTCAACAGAAGAAAAGAATACTTTGGGTTTTAGAGAGGAAGAAAACCCTAATATAGAAGCAAGTCAAAGGCATCATTGTTATAAGTTCCCAGAACTGGAGAGATCTTTCTCCTAGTTCTTGGGTGCCTGAAGTCTATTAGCTACAGCAATTCCAAATAAAATCATTCCAAGGCACGTCTTTGTCACAATGTTTAAAAATTGAGATACCCTTTAGTAGAGGAATAGCTAAAGTAACTGATACATATACACAATGGAGTATTACACAGCTGTCAGGAGAGATGAAGTCATGAAATTTTCCTATACATGGATGGACATGGAAACTCTTATGCTTAGTGAAATAAGTTTGAGGGAGAGAGAGACACATATAATAGTCTCACTTATCTATGGGTTTTAAGAAAAATAAAAGACATTACTGTAATAATGCCAGAGATAAAGGCCAGAAGGACAAGCTCAAGACATGAAGCTCACCTCAAGGACGGTTGAGTACAGTTAGCTAAATGATACACTAGCAAATACCAAGACAATGTTAGTGAGTGAGAGAAATAGAATCCCTTTCTTCAATACAGACAGGGGGTGTGGGTGAAGGAAAATGGGGTACATTGGTTCTGGGAATGTTACACTGGTGTGGGAGGTGTTCTCTTTTTGACTGATACCCAACTACATCTACTGTTTGTAGCATGGTGTTTAAATAAAGATATAAAAATGTCTCCTAGGAATATACCCTAGGAACACAAAAATACAATACAAAAATCCCTTCCTTACACCTATATTCATCGTAGCACTATTTACAATAGCATGACTCTGGAAACAACCAAGTTGCCCTTCAACATATGAATGGCTAAAGAAACTGTGGTACATATGCACAATGGAATATTATGCAGCTGTCAGGAGAGATGAAGTCATGAAAATTTCCTATATATGGATGTACATGGAATCTATTATGCTGAGTGAAATAAGTCAAAGAGAAAGAGAAAGATGCAGAATGGTCTCACTCATCCATGGGTTTTAAGAAAAATGAAAGACATTGTTGTAATAATAATAATTCAGACATGAAAGAGAAAAGAGCTAGAGGTTACAGCTCACCTCATGAAGCTCACCACAAAGAGTGATGAGTTCAATTAGAGAAATAACAGCATTCTGAACTGTCCTAAAAATGAGAATGTATGAGGGAAATGAAAAGCCTGTCTAGAGTACAGGCTGGGGTTGGGTGGGGAGGAGGGAGATTTGGGACATTGATGATGGGAATGTTGCACTGGTGATGGGTGGTGTTCTTTACATGAATGAAACCCAAACACAACGATGTATGTAATCAAGGTGTTTAAATAAAATAAAATAATCATTAAAAAAGATATAAAAATGTAATAATATCAGAGGGAAAGAATATTGAAAGCAACAAACTCACAAAGGGAAATTACATAAAAGAAGTATTCTGAAAATTTACAGCAGTTTATTCACAAGCAATCCTTCAGGTCCAAAAGCAGAGGAAGAAATAGTGAAGAAAACTCAGTAAAATGAATACATCACGAAGAATATTTCACCCTGCCAGAATCTTATTCATATTTAAAAGAATACACTGTTTAATGAATATACAACTGCTCAGATATTTTATGAATTCAAAGTCAAACTTAAAAGAACAACGAAATAGTCTACTTTAACAAAAACAGTTCTCATACACAAGCCAAACATTTTCAAAATGATGGTTAAAATCTTCATGAAAATAATCTCTTTCAGCATTAAAGAGTAAGCTCTCATTTTAACCAGCAATATTGTGACCAATGCAAATTGAATCAAGAGAGGGACCACGATGTAGGAGGTTTTGAAAGCAGCTTATCTACAACTAGGCATTGGCTCTCCTTTGTTTCTTCATCTCCACTATTTGTGGTAGGCTACTTAGTTTACCTAGGATGAAAAGCCCTTCAGTATTTGGATAGGAAACTGGGTGAGGACGCTTGCTCACTTTCTATTGTTATTCCCCCTCCAAATGAGGCTATATATTTAGCTTTTACTCAATCATTGGCTTTTATAAGCTGTTACAAGTTAGGGGTGCTGAATTTTTCTACAAAATGATTTTGGTAGAAGAATTCAATGGATGTCAATGTTTGGACACTGCCCATAGCCTCATTTTGTTCCCCTTCACTGAGTGCTCTGTAACACCTGAGGGGCCCTCTGTCACATGGGTGACTGGGCTGCTTAGCTAGGCCAGGAGATAAATTGGTAGAATCTGTGTAGAATGGGAGCATAGCAGATACTTTTTACTTTTTACTGGCATCTCCCCAGGTCATTAATATTTTCTGTATCTCTCTCATAGTATTAAACTCCTCAATCTCTCCAATTCCATCAATACACAGAACATTCCTGGGATTGTTCCTCTTGATAGTTTTCTAGTAAATGGACATTTTCTTAGGTGTCATGCTCTAGATAAATCTAAAACCATTCCAGACATCGAACCATTTGACAGTGCCCAGAAATTGGGTTGCCAGCACTGACTTTTCAACCTGACCCTAGCCTTGGGGCATGGAAGTGTCTCTGGTTGAACTGTTGTCAATCTACCCTAGCATGGCATGTAGAAAGCAAAACAAAGTAAGTGTGACAATAGGGAAAGAATGCAGATACCTACCATGCTTATAGAAACAGGATAGCAACTCTGAGGACCAGAAAAATACCCAACACTGATATAGATTCTCAGATAAGGATTTTAGAGAAAAAATATATGGAATATAATCAAATAACTCTTAAAAAAGAACAAACTGAACAAACCATAAGCAAGACTTAGAATATAGGAAAGCTTAAGATATAGAAGCTTAATATTAAGAAGACATAAAAACTTCAAACTGAAATAACGGTCTAAAAAAGAAAAATGCATATAAAAAGCAACCTTAATGTTTTCAGTTGAATTTTTACAAACAAACAAACAAACAAACAAAACCCTCAAAGCCAGAGTACAGTGGTGGGATATAAGAACAAAAATTAATTAAATGAATGATTCACCAAGGATACTTATCCCAGCCATAGTTAATTTCATATTTAAAATAAAGATACATAGCTTCAGAAATAAACAATAAGTCAGATATTTTACAGATTCAAAACCAAACGTAAGAGAAATCAAGAGACTCTATCAAAACAAGGTAGACTCTACAAACATACCAATTTCCTGCATGACGATGAACCTAATCCCATGAAAATTATCTTTCTCAATATTAATGATAAAAGTGCACTAAGTGTAACAGAGCAGCAAATTGATCAAAATATAGAATATAACATTATGCTGTTTACAAGACATTCACCTCGGGGCCAGAAAGATAGCACAGTTGTATGGCATTTGCCTTGCATGTGGAGCCTAAGATGAACCTGGGTTTGAACCTGGCATTCCATATGGTCTCCAAACTAGGAGTGATTTCTAATTCCAGAGCCAGTAAGAATCCCTGAGCAACACTGGGTGTACCCCAAAATTTTCTGAGTATAAACCCCCCCCCAAAAAAACACAAATTTACCTTAATAGAGGAAACAGAGACTAAAAAACAAAAAATGGAGAACAATAATTTAAAAAAAATTCCTTATAAAAGTTGATGTAGCCAAAGTAATATCAGAGGACACAGATTTAGGCTTAAAAGGTTATTAGAGATAGATATGGACATTTCTTTTTAATTGAGGCATGGGTACAGTAAGAAGAAATCTAAACATATGTGCATCCAATGATGGCCCAGGAAAATACTTAAAAAATTGTTGATAATTTTGAAGAAAGACATTGGTAGAAACAGAATAATAGTGGGAAAATTTAACACTAAGTTTTGTCATTCCTTGATAGAAAAGCCAGACTAACACTTACCAGGGTGTTCTTCCTTCTGAAGGAAGAAATAGCAGAAGTAGCTTAGTATATTTAATTAAAGATAGAGATCACTTCATCCCCAGAAAACTGAATAGTATTCTTCTCCAATGCACATGGGACATTCCACATGTCGGACTATAAAGTATACTTTCCATAAATTCAAGTGGATAAAATTTGCTTCTGCTAACTTCTCAGACAATAAATCACTAAAAGTGAAGTTGAATTAAAATTAGACACAGAGATACAACATTAAAACTTGAAAATTAAACAGCTCTTTGATGAGAAAAATGAGAATCAGAGATGAAATCAAATAAAATATCAAAAGATTTGTTCAAAAATTAGAAATAAAGCACAAATAATTTGAATCTGCAAAACAAAGCAAAAGTGATATAAGTGAGAAATTTATATATTTATAAAAAAAATAACTAGAAAGGAAGAAAAGGCATACAAGAATACTATAATGGTAAGAGTTTAAGAAGTCAAAAAAAAAAGAACAACAAAATAAACCAAATAAAAAGTAGAAGAAAATACCAAAACTTAAAACAGAAAGAAGTAAACTAAATACCTAAAATTAAATCTTCATAACCAATGAAGATTGGTTTAATTCGAGACAGCATCCTTGAGATTTACAGCAGACCTGTCACCAGAAACACTTAAAGTCAGAAGGCAGTTGTGGGACATTATGACAAAACTCAGTGAAATACTAAATGCTTCGCTTAGAATACTGCACCCAGCAAAACTCAATTTCAGGTTTACAGGAAGAGCACATGTCTTCACAGATAAACAACAGCGCAGAAACTATACATACTCAAAACCAGCCTTAAAATAAAAACTGAAAGATCTACTTTAAGATAAGACTGACCAACGGACACACCAAATTTCGACACAAAGATGGCACTAGATGCCATGACAATCATTTTTCTCAATGACAATGGACTAAATGCACCAGTTAAAAAAAACACAGAGTGGTTAAATAGATTGAAAAACTCAATCCAACCTTCTCTGCGTACAAGAAACACACCTGAATAGTCAGAACAAACATAGACACAAAATAAATGGCTAGAGGAAAATCATCCAAACAAACAATTCCCATAAATAAAAAGCTGGAGTTGCCATATTAATATCAGATGATGCAAACTTTATACTCAGAAAATTTGTAAGAGGCAAAGATGGACATTTTGTATTAATCAAGGGATATGTGAGCAAAAAGAAATCACTCTCCTAAACATATATGCACCGAATGAGGGGCCAGCAAAATATTTAATAAAATTATTGGTAAATCTGTAAAAGAATATTAATAACAACACAATAATTGTGGGGGGCCTCAATACGACTTTGTAAACACTTTATAGGTCAACCAAACTGAAACCCAACAAGAATATACTAGATCTAAAAGAGAAACTAAAGAGTCCTAGTACAAATATATAGGACACTCCATCCCCAAAAACATGGATACACATTCTCCTCCAATATACATGGGATATTCTCCTGGATAGACTACATGCTGGCACATAGAACATTATTCCATAATACCAGGAGGATAGAAATTTTGCAGACTACATTCACTGACCACAAGGCTCGGAAATTATATGTGAACCCCAAAGAGACACAGAAGAAAACTTTAACATCTGGTAGTTAAACAGCCTAATACTGAATAACCAGTGGGTCCGAGATAAAAATCAAAGAGGAAATCAAAATATTCCTGGAAACAAATCATAATAAATATACAAACTCTCAGAACCTATGGGACATAGCAAAAGCATTACAAAAAGGAAAATTTATAGCTTTGCAAGCACACATTAGGAAGGATGAATGGGCCTAACTGAATAGCCTAATGACAAGGCTCTTTGAATTAAAAAGTGCTCAACAAAAGGACACAAAAATAAGGAGACAGAAGGAAATAACAAAGCTGAGAGCAGAAATCAACGAAGTGGAAACCCAAAAAGCAATCTGAAAGATCAACGAAAGCAGAAGTTGGTTCTTCAAAATATAAACAAGAGTGATAGACCATTGGCAAAATTCACAAAGAAAGAGAGAAAGAAACTTAATAACTCGTATTAGAAATGAAAAAGGTGAGATCACTACCAATATTGCAGAGATTCAAAGGGTAATCAAAAACTGCTTTAAGAAACTCTATGCCACTAAAAATGAGACGCTGGAAGAAATGGATAAATTCTTGGACTCTTACAACCTTCCACTCTGGAATAAAGAGAATGTAGTATATATAAACACACCCATCACTACTCAGAAAATTACAGTGGTATTTAAAAATCTGCCCCAAAACAAAAGCCTAGGACCATATAGATTCAATAATGAATTCTTTCAAACCTTTCAAGAAGAACTACTACCAATCTTTCATGAAGTCAAAAGAACAGGAACACTTCCAAATAGCTTTTATGAAGCCAACATCATCTTGATAACTAAACCAGACAGAGATGTTGCCAAAAAAGAAAAATACAGACAAATATCCCTGATGAACACAGATGCAAAGATCCTCAACAAAATACTGACAAATAGGATTCAATACTCAATCAAGAATCCTTCATTATGATCAAGTAGGTTTCATCCCAGGAATGCAAGGATGGTTTAATATCTGTAAATCTATCAACATAATACAGAACATCAACATCAAAAAAATCACATGATCATATCAATAGACACAGAGAAAGCATTTGATAAGCTCCAACACCCACTTTTGATAAAATCTCTAGGCAAGATGTTAAAGAAAGGAACCTTTATCAATATATTTAAGGCCATCTACCACTAACCAGTAGCAAATATTATCCTCAATGAAGAAAAACTAAAAGTGTTCCCTCTAAATTCTGGCACAAGACAATGCTGTCCTCTCTCTCCATTCCTATTCAACAGAGTAATGGAAGTACTTGCTTTAGTGATTAGGTAAGAAAAGATGTCAGTTAATCCACATAGGAAAGGAAAAAGACAAGCTCCCACTGTTTGCAGATGATGTGATACTCTACTTAGAAAACTCTAAAGATCTACCAAAAAACTTCTAAAATAATACACTAATATATCATGGTGGCAGGCTAAAAACTAACACAAAAAAGTGAATGATCTTTCTATGCACCAATAATAATAGGGAAGAAATGGACATTAAGAAAACAACTGCAATCACATTAGTGCCACACAGACTCAAATATCTTGGAGTCAACTTGATGAAAGATATGAAGGACGTATACATAGAAAACTATAAAACTCTGCTCCAAGAAATAAGAGAAGACACATGGAAATGGAAGCACACTTCTCATTTACAGGATTAACGTAATTAAAATGGCAATATTCCTAAAAAATTGTACAGATTTAATGACAATGATCATTTAATGATAATGGTTATCTAAAGATAACCAAGACATTGTTCAAAGAAGTGAATCAAGCACTTTTGAAATTCATTTTGAACAATAAACACCCTCAAATAGCTTAAGCATTTACTCGGAAAAAGATTATTGGAGGCATTATTTTTCCCAACTTTAAATTGTATTAAAAAAAACAATAGTTATCAAAGCAGCATGATATTGGAATAAAGACAGATCCTCAGATCAGTGGAATAGGCTTGAAAGCTCAGAGAATGTACTCCAGACATACAATCACCTAATCTTTGATAAAGGAGCAAGACATCCTAAATGGAGCAAAGAAAGACTCTTCCAACAAGTGGTGTTGGCACAACTGGCTACCCACTTGTAAAAACTTGAACTTAGACTCCAGGTAACGTCTTATACGAAGATAAAATCCAAATGGATTAAAGACCTCGATATCAGACCTGAAACCATAAGGTATATAGAATAATACATAGGTAATACACTCCATGACATTGAGACTAAAGGCATTTTGAAAGAGGAAAATGCACTCTCCAAACAAGTGAAAGCAGAGATTAAAAGAAGGGAATATATTAAGCTGAGAAGCTTCTTCACCTCAAAGGAAATAGCACCCAGGATACAAGAGCCCCCCATTGAGAGGGAGAAATTATTCACCCAATACCCAACAGATAAGGGGCTAATCTCCAAAATATACAAGGGACTGACAGAACTTTACAAGAAAAAAATCATCTAATTCCATCAAAAAATGGGGAGAAGAAATGGACAGACTTTGACAAAGAAGAATTACAAATGGCCAAAAGACACATGAAAAAAGGCTCCACATCACTAATCATCCGGGAGATGCAAATCAAAACACCTATGAGGTACCTCCTCACACGAGAGAGATTGGCACACATCACAAAGAATGAGAACAAGCAGTGTTGGCGGGGATGTGGAGAAAAAGGAACTCTTATCCACTGCTGGTGGGAATGCCGTGTAGTTCAACCTTTATGGAAAGTGATATGGAGATTCCTCCAGAAACTGGAAATCGAGCTCCCATACGATCCAGCTATACCACTCCTATGAATATACCCTAGGAACACAAGAATACAATAAACAAAATCCCTTCCTTACACCTATATTCATTGCAGCACTATTTACCAAAGCAAGACTCTGGAAACA